>NJDC01007803.1:50902-61320 GCA_002245475.1 Calephelis virginiensis | reverse complement strand
AATGCGAATGTGGATGGATGTAGGTACCCGGGGAGACCAAGGTTGACATTCCACGACCAGATAACTCGGATATTATCCGAGAGTGGTGTTAAGAGTCTCCGAAACCGGCGTGTTTGTATGAAAAGGATAATGAACGTAAAGGAAGCCAAACAGATTTGTCAGGATCGTGAGGTCTGGCACTCGATACTCTCTGCCTACCCCGTAAGGACATTGGCGTAAAGATATGTATGTAGCTAACAAAAAGTTTGTAAAAAATTCTAAGTTTTTTTATTTTAATTTTACTTTTGGTACTGGATGGTAGATGATACTGTGGATCAACTTGATACCACTATCCTACTTTTTCCCCTCTTCATAATCTTAGTGCTAGCTTTTATCATGATGCGCTCTCGTGGGTGGCGTTGATCTAGGATCCCAACCATAAGAAAGTGACACAACAGTAACGTCTACAGTGTGCAGGCGACAATTGTCGCTTACCATCAAGGGAGCCTACACTTTGCTATCTTATAAAAAAGAGTATCTTCACGCCCATATCCCCGTAGAGGTAGGCACAGGCACAACCAGGGCACCCAAGACTAGCCGAAAACAATAAGTTCTACAATGTGATAGGTGGCAAGCCTATCGCCAACCGGGCACATATCCAATCCCAAGCAACATTGTTTTATTAGAAAATTGGAAAAACCAAATTTTCTTTTTGTTGCCCGACCCGGGATTCGAACTCGGGACCTCATGCAGTCAAGTCCAACACCTGAACCGCTAGACCACAGAGGCGTCACACAAAAAAGTTTATTCAGCAAATATGGAAACGGAAAACTTGTGAATATGTTTGTATGTAATGAAATTTAGCACAGCTTATGACATACATAAGGACAAGCTACTTTACATCCAGATCATTCCCATTTCCATTGAAATTTTCCATGGAAATGATTCTAAAATGCGGGTAAAGCCCGGTAACATTGGGTAGTGCGATAGTTTTAGACGCTTTTATGATTAAGTGTTCATTTGTATGGAAAATCAAAGCGTCATTCCTCGTTGGAGTTCGTGCAGCCAAGCTATGACTGCAAATATTTTGATGGGAAACATCTATAGCCGCACGTAAAACCGATTTCTGGCGTGGCGACGCCTGATGATGGTATATAATATATACAGTCTATATGCAGTAGTGAATTTAAAATAAATTCGTAAATTTTGTATTTAATGTCAATAAATGTTTATTCAATAAATAGTCATTGTTATCTGGAAAAAATAGAAATATTAAATTTATCATTATTACATATTTAATTCTTATCACAATCTTATTTTCTGCATATTTCTTTTACAAAATAATGTTGATGTTTCACATCTGACAGGCGTCCCGTGACGGCTCACATTTTTTTCACTTTTTTTTATTTTTTATTTTATGATAATGGAAGGCCAACAAGCCGACGGATTTCCTGATGGTAAGAAATTCATGCTGCATAGAGACACCAATCCGAGGCCGGGATCTTAGGCCAAGAGCAAAAGTAAAAGTTTACCGGCTACATTACTCCCAAAAGCGAAACGCGTCAACGGCAAGCATTGACGTTATGGCGGCAGAAATAGGTAAGGCGGTAGCACCAATCCAGGCGAGTTGCTGCGAGACTCTACCACCTAGTCAGATATCACGGTGTTAGTGACGGTAAGCCTATGCTTGAATCTTACGAGCTGTCTTTCATAGGAAGGCAGATGATGTATTCTGCAAATGAGCCCGGACCAACACGGGGAAAAATGCGGTTAAAGCCCGGTAACAGTTGGAAGTGCCATAGTTTTAGATGATCTTATGAATAAGTGTTCATTTATATGGAAATTCAAACCGTCATTCCTCGTTGGAGTTCTTGCAGCAAATTTATGACTGCGACTAAACATCTGTTTTGCCAGTTTTTGTTCAGCGTCATTTATTAAGTCTTGTCATTTATTGTCTGGGGCTATAGCTTGAGCGTTGTGGAAACTTTGATTGTATTGGGTTTTGTATTTGCGCGTTGCCGTGAGTTTACTCGAAAACACTTGAAGTGAAAGAAAGTTTGTGCGTTTAAAAAATAAGCATTGTTATAAAGAAGCAGGTAGTTTTGTTGTTATTTTATATTCCGCTTTTTAATATCAATCTATAGAAGAAAATCGAATGCTGCTCGTTAGTATGGCTAAAACTTAAACCTGGTAAAATTCGGTTTTTCGCAACCGACTAACATATCGAGATTCTCAGTTATAGGTGCTTTATTGTGTTACATGACCTGGAAAAGTTTTGTGATTCTGTGAGGGATGTTCTGGATATGGTTGAAGGAAATGAAAAAGTAATTATGTGTGGTGACTTGAATGGTTGGGTGGAGACACGACGGGCTGGTTATGAGGCCGTTCATGGACCCTATGGTGATAAGAGAGTGAATGATGCTGCTAAGCATATTGTAGATTTATGTGTGGAAATAAACCTTCTTGTGTCTAACACAGTGTTTCAGCATAAGGGCATACATACGTATAAATGGAGAAGGAGTTATCAAATGAGTATGATAGATTTGATTTTGATTGGTTGTCGCCTCCGGAAGTGTTTAATGGACACGAGAGCCTTTAGAGGCCCAACTCTTAACACGGACCACTACTTGGTTAGTAGCCGGTTTAGGGGTCTATTGAAGAAGTGGAGGCATTGGCGAGTACATGTTCCATTTGGAGGGCTTAAAAGGATTAAGAGTGAAAAGTTGCAAAAAAGACACGTGTTTAGGACGCATGTATGATAGTTAAGTCCAAGACAGGCTGGATAGTGTGTGCCTACCGGACTTAGACATGGATGACTGTTGGGATGTTTTGAAAGATAGTATAGTTGATGTTGCGAAAGAGGTATGTGTGAAAGCAAAGATGTACAAGTTTATGAATGGTGACATATGGTGGTATGAGGAGGTAAAAGCCTCCGTTGAAAGAAAGAAGAAAGCTTGGCTAGACTATGCATCATGTTTGCAGTCGAATGACAGTATGAAAGATTTGAAGAAAGAAATGTACCGTTGTTGCAAGAATATCACCAAACACTTAGTGAAAGAGAAGCGCGAAAGGGAAAGTATAAAATTAGAAGAGAGGTTGGCTAGCAACTTCGAGATGAACACTAAACTCTTGCTGTTTTATTAATAAACGTGGACTAACATAGGAGTAAAATTGACTTGATATTATGGTCTTTATCACATTGTTATAAAGATTATGATACGAGGTTGAACCTTTCAGTAGGTAAGTTACTTGCCGCTCTAAGTTTAGGTATCTTTAACTCGAATACATTATCTACGAGTATAAAGTTGAGTTTATCTTTTTCTATCTTAATGTAGATTACATGTTTGATCATGATTATAAACGCGAAAGTTTGTATGTCTGTTTGTTCCTTCTTCACCCAAAAACTGTTGAACCGATTTTCATGAAATATGGCACACACATGGAGAGTAAGTTGGATTAAAACATAGAATAGTTTTTATCCCGAAAAAATATTTCTGCGGTACCATTAACAACCCGGGCAACGCCGCGGGTAACAGCTAGTAGGTTTTTTTTTATGATATGGGAAGGCAAACAAGCAAACAGATTTCCTGGTGGAAAGAAATTCACGCCGCTTAGAAACACCAAAGGTGGTGATGGTGCGTTGCCAACCTGAGGCCGGGATATTAGGCCTCGAGCAAAAGTAAGTTTACCGGCTACCTTACCCTCCAAACCTGACCTGATAGAACTGGAAGGTTTTGACAGGAGCTCCTGAAATTCCCACCATTATATTGGCGTGATTAGGCTTAATTGTTTCGTCTCAAGTGTACTGCTGGAAAAAGCCCTTATAAATATAAAAATGCAAAATTTAAATTTTTTATGTGCCCGGTTGGCGATAGGCTTGCCACCTATCTTATTGTGGGACTTAGTGTCTTTGGCTAGTCAAGGGTGCCCTGGTTGTGCATTTGCCTACCCCTTCGGGAATATGGGCATGAAAAAACTAAAAACTTTCAATAAGCGACAGCAAAACCATAGCTTGAACCTATAAGCTAAGAACCATCTTGATCACGTCAGTTTTCAAATAAAGAAAATCACATCAAAATCGGTCCGTGCGTTCAAAATTAATGAGCCAAATATACGTCAAACCTACAACACCCCACTTTTTCTGCCAGTGGTTAAAAATGATCCACAACAAAGTCAAATATTAGTAAAATGTTCTAAGTCCATCAACTCGTAAAACGTTCGGGATCCTCACCCGGCTCATTAAACTCATAAATATTCGTGTCTTCCTTCGGGAACTGCAAATTACACGGGAGAACTAACAGCTCTCATTACCCCCGCGACGTGGATCGAGGACGGGCGGGTTACGTGAGACACTGAATATTATACATCACAATCTACTAACATGACTTTTATTCCAAAAAGGTGATGAAGGTTCGTTCTCTCTTTTGAATTAATTTTTGAGTATTCACAACGCGAGTAGACTGGAAGTCAATACCAAACAGTGCAAAACTTATTTTTGTATGGTAAGGCAGAGCATAAGGCTTTTTTGTTGGTGAGAAACAACCTAGCTGATAGACACCATAAATGTGATAGGTGTATTGCCACTCTATGGCCGGGTTGTTAGGTCTAATGTGTATATCTAACGGTTACCCTACCCTTCGGAGTGAAACGTGTATATGGTAGTATAGTGTATGGCGGCAGGAATAAGTAAGTCCGTCTTACTTGTAGGCGTGTAGGTGATGAACAGAACTAAACGACTATTGAAAATTAACTCCATGTGCCTATACCTAAAAAATTAGGCGGTGGTGGTACAAATCCTTCAAAATTATTGCAGAAGTCTACAAGTAGTCAGTGTGATGTAAGTAAGTGAATAATCCAGCAGTAAAGCTTTGAAATTCAAGTAAATAACTCTGGACAAATGTCATAAATTGAATTTAACCCTAAAGTAAACAAGTTATATCTTTGCATTATGGGTGCTGATCAATGATACTTATAACATAGAAATACCCCAGTCCAGTCAGGCTTAGGAATACAGACATCTGGATTTCCATTGTTTAAATGTCTGTTTTTTTATGATATTGGAAGGCAAACAAGCAGACGGATTTCCTGATGCTAAGAAATTCACGCCGCCAAAAGACACCAAAGGTGGTATTGTTGCGATGCCAACTTGAGGCAGGGATGTTAGGCCTCGAGCAAAAGTAAGTTTACTGTACCCTCCAAACCGGAACACTTCAACGGCAGGCGTTGGACGTTATGGCGGCAGGAATAGGTAGGGCGGTGGTACCAATCCGGGCGAGTCGCTGCGAAACTTTAACACCTAGTAGGATGTCACGGTGTTGGTGACAGTAAGCCTATGCTCGACTTTTACGAGCTGCCTGGCATGAAGGCAGATAGTCTATTCTGCAAAGGAGCCCAGACCAACACGGGGAATTTTCCATTATTCAAATGTTTGTTATCGTCGAGAATCGAACCCCAGCCTCGCAACCACATGACCTCTGAGCCTATCGAATTTCGCTGATATGTACAAAAAGTTTTAAAACTGAGGTATAAAGTAACAAGCGTTTCATGAAACGATGCAATATATTGCTCGTAAAAGGATGTTCCTCGATGTATGGAAATGAGAAGCAATATCAGAACAAATAAATTGCAGCTTGTGAAGGAATGTCTGAACTTCACCCTCCTAGGGAATGGGAATGCTCGTAGCTCATGCTTTATGTTGCTCACGTTATTGTCAACTGTCGACTTTTGTGCGAAACAATGGCTTATGCTCCGTAAACTACCATATTTTGACAGTTTTTTATTTTGTAACTCATTGTCATTTCATGGTGTCAACCAGACTCGAACCTAGGTCGACCGACACCGAGCTGATAATATGATGAAACCTATTATGTAATAAATATATCAGAAAATATATTGAAAATGGGTTATCTAAAAAATCCTAGTCAAAGTATTTTTTTATTTTTTTAAAATGTTTTTTCATGGTGCATTATTAAGATAATAAGAGCACTTAATCCCGACTTGAAGTATTTGTCTGGGTTGCCAGGTTTAACTTGATATGTTGATACCAGTTATTTTCACGGGATTGAATGAAAGAAAAAAAATATGTATCCATACGTACACAATTTTATTGCAGACACTTTAATATTGGGTTGCCTGTAAAAAAATAAATAATGAATATGTTTTTTTTTATTCAATTAAAAAAAATCCGTCCAGGATTTTTAACATGGTTTCTAAAATACTAATTTCATTACAAAATATATTTTATTCTATTATTAGTGCGATGTAGGTTCGGATCTTCTACTATCAACACAATGACACAACTTACTTGAAAGAAAGTGAAGACGGGGTCAAAGGTAAAATAAACCTGTTCATTCAAATAGCTTATTATGTTTTATTAATAACATTTCAAAAGTAGTGTCTCACAGTTAAGAAAACTCCCAAAAAAGTAGTTAAAATAATGATTGCCCTAAATTCAAAGATTTTGTCATACAGTTTGTTTAAAAAAGCGTATGAGTTGGAGTGGGATTGAAAAAAGAATATATTGGTATAAAAATGAGAAAGGTCGTATCCGAGGGTGGTGTCAAGAATCTCCGATGCTGGCGTGTTTGTATGAAAAGAGTAACTAATGTGGAAAAAGTTAGACAGGTCTGTAAGGATCCTTTATCAAAAACATTTTTAATCATTTTTTTTAGTTTGCGGCAACGAACGCCATGGATTCAAAAAAAAAACAGTTATTTATGTATACCCTTCTAAAAGAAGATCTGACTGTACGACACGTAATTCAAACTGGTAATTGGTTTTCACACTTCCGATTTTAATCTTTAATGTATAGTGAAATAAATAATAGCAATTATTGACTACGGTGTATCTTGTCATGTATGTAATGAATAAATAAATGTTTATAATCAATTGTGCATCATAAAGTATGTTTTAAAAAGTATTAAGTGTAGATTTGAATTTTTAAACCAATCCCAGCCGAATAAAAACAGCTAAGTGTATAAGCCGAAAAACAATAGTCATCTCTCTCTCTCTCTCTCTCTCTCTCTCTCTCTCTCTCTCTCTATCTCTCTCTCTCTCTCTCTCTCTCTCTCTCTCTCTATCTCTCTCGTGATAGAGGTAATCTCGTCACTTGAGTTATGGTCTAAAGTCAAACGGCAATAAGAATGCCTTTGTCAAATTGTGGCACTATCTCGTTGCCACACGGAGTTGAAGGAAGGCAGATGATTTTATACTTTTTTATATTTTGTTTTATACATTGCACCCTTCGTGTGCCTGCAGTATATGAGAATAGAAATATGACTAAATTAAAATTTAATTTACATATAATCAAGGTAAAACAATTGAGATGTAATTAAATAGTGGAATTAAAAGGGACCTAACGACCTAACCTTGGTGCTGTTGTGAACGAGGAATCTAAAATGAGGCTAGCTTCTAGCTTCTAGCTCTAAAATAAGCTAAGTCATTTTAATATTAAGATAAACCTTTTTTGCAAAAAAAACTGAGTTTGTCCAATTAATGAAAACACGAAATTAATTTTATTTAAATTTAACCTTGTGGATATGCGTTAGTGTAATGTAATATTGGCGTGTCAAGATAATGAGAGAAAAATGATAATAATTTTAAATTTTACCAACTGGACACACGTATGTCCAGTCTATTGTGTCGAGTTGGTGAATTACCCCACTACGGGTCATTAAGTTTTTTGGGGGTTATTAACTTATAATTTCTTTTGGATTTCGTCGATACTTATGTCCTTAATATCCACGGTGTAGTAGGACTGATAAATGAATTCATCGTTGCATATGAAATTCATATATTGTTTTGGTCATTTTACAGCGACGTAGTAGTATGTGTGTGCAAGTAATTACGGGGCTAAAAAATAACACGGACACAGCCTACTCAAAATTTCTAATGGGGTTCCCGCGGGAGAGTTAATTAACTTTCATATACAGGTGTAGCGACAGGTGCTATCTAGTTTGAAAATAGATCCAACGCATTAACTTTTTTTTATGATATTGGAAGGCAAACAAGCAGACGGATTTCCTGATGGTAAGAAATTCTCGCCGCCTAGAGCCACCAAAGGTGGTAATGATGCGTTGCCAACCTTAAGGCCGGGATGTTAGGCCTCGAGCAAAAGTAAGTTTACCGGGCTACCTTACCCTCCAAACCGGAATACGTCATGGCGTTATGGCGGCAGGAATATCTAAGGCGATGGTACCAATCCGGGTGAGTGCGAAACTCTACCATTTAGTCAGATGTCACGGTGTTAGTGACGGTAAGCCTATGCTCGCCTTTTACGAACTGCCTGGCAGAAAGGCAGATGGTCTATTCTGCAAAGGAGCTCGGTTTTTCATAGTAGGTTTTACAGTTTACTTTAATAATATATCAAATTATTTTTTATAATATTAAATAATAAAACAAAAAATAAAGATTATACGATTTAGATACTATTATAGTTTATATTAATTTATTGCAAAGATTTATCAGAGGTTCCCAAACTGGACGTTGCTCGTATGTTGGGAAACTATAATGCAGCCTTTCCCAAAGTGGGCGATAACGCCCCCTTGTGGGCGCTGGAAGCCTAGAGGGGGGCGGTATAATTCTTGAAAAAAATGTTTTTTTTTTTAAACTAGGTGCAACAAATATGTTATTGAGGTTATTGACAAGAAAAAAACGAGGGGGGGGCGCTACAAAAACAAATGATTTTCAAAGTGGGCGTTACATGAAATAAGTTTGGGAACCTCTGCTATAATGGATAGCAAGATTGTATTGTAGATACAATTTATCCAGACACCGCTGAGTAATTACGGAGCTGTTAAAAGTGCACTGTATCGCTTAAATTGGTGGATAATAACTAATACACGAGATAATCCCCAGCGCACGGTAGATAATCCTCTGCATGTAATATACGGCGGACCTTGTGAAATATGTTTAATTTAGGAACTATTTAAACGTATTTCACAGTAAAAACTAAAAAGTATCTTCACGACCATATCCCCTAAGAGGTGGGCAGAGGCACAAACAGGGCACACCCGACTAGCCGGAGACACTAAGGGATCGAACCCGAGACCTCAAGAAGTCAAGTAGTTTAATGCCTGGGGAAGGAAAATAAGCAGTCAGGTGGGAAACAAGAGGAAAGCAATAACTAAATACAAAGAAATTACAAATGCATAAAAAATAATACTCGAAAGCTCATTGATAAGCAAAGACATCTTCGTATCGCCAAATCAGAACCATATCTATACATCTATATCTATACTTCTATACTAATATTATAAAGAGGAAATGTTTAATTTTTTGTTTGTTTGAAATTAATAGGCTCCGAAATTACTGGACCGATTTTAAAAAAACCCGTAGAGTGCTACATTATCCCTGAGTGACAAAGGCTTTGTTTCATCAAATCGGTGCAGTAGAAGCCAAGTTACGCTGGCGAAGCTGCGTGAAACTGCTAGTTAAATATTAACAACTTTCTAACACCACATACTAGTACATTTTTCTTTCATTCAAGAAGTAATGGTTTATTTCAGAGTATAGAAAAGGTTTCTATTTATGAAATCAACGGGTAAAGAAACTGCAATACATCCACGTACAAAGTTAGTGCCGTAGTTGAACTGTTACCAGCAGCAGCGTATCGTTTATTACGGGAACAAAATTAAAGTCATCGAAACCGCTGCAATAACAGGGACCGTTGGGGGCACATGGCTTCACATTAACGGCGGGGTTCGGAATTGTTACAGGTTTAGTTCAACTACAAGGATTTGGATTTCGTACATAGTTAACCGGCTCCAAAAATGGTGGTCATAATTCCACTGTTTTTTGAAGGGAAAACTTCTTAAGCGGCGTTGCGCATTTTGTTGGAATGGGTAAAAACTTCTAAACACGCGGCAGATCGAAAATTCGTATGACGGCGCATGGCGCTTGCATGAATGTTCATGTTGTCATGTATGTTTACGATGGCGCAATAAATGAATATGGTATTCTACCACATAAATGAAAATACTTTCATGCTGATAATTAAAGCCATTAGCAAAATTATTCCCAAACTATTCCAAATATCAAAAATGCACAACATTAATATTCAAGTTTTCACTTCTGCCGGCACTCCCGGAGTGCAACCCGTAGATTTTTTGTTACATTCTTACTGATTAAGGAAATTGATTTTGATCATTTTTTATGGCAGAAGAGATATTCGTGACCTATAGACACCATAAATATAAAAGGTGTGTCGCTATCCTGTGGCCGAGGTGTTAAGCCTAATGTGTGATCTTATTGCCTGCCCTATCTATCCTTCGCATCGGAACACGACACTTTCAATATACCGACAAGAATAGGTCAAAAAGTTTCCGAAAAGTAAGGTCAAGTTGGTTCCATATTTGTATCGAGATCCGGCTAATACTTTTTAATTTAAACTAATGGTCGCCCGTTGGTCGAAATTCGATCATAACAAATTTTAATATCTT
>NJDC01007803.1:32030-50557 GCA_002245475.1 Calephelis virginiensis | reverse complement strand
TATTACATTCTTACTGATTAAGGAAATTGATTTTGATCATTTTTTATGGCAGAAGAGATATTCGTGACCTATAGACACCATAAATATGAAAGGTGTGTCGCTATCCTGTGGCCGACGTGTTAAGCTTAATGTGTGATCTTATTGCCTGCCCTATCTATCCTTCGCATCGGAAAACGACACTTTCAATATACCGACAAGAATAGGTCAAAAAGTTTCCGAAAAGTAAGGTCAAGTTGGTTCCATGTTTGTATCGAGATCCGGCTAATACTTTTTTATTTAAACTAGTGGTCGCCCGTTGGTCGAAATTCGGTCGTAACAAATTTTAATATCTTGTTGATAAGAACGCCATCTTCATTTCTCAAGACCAACTACTTTGTTTCCAAACTTTTTATGCGCCATCTGTGATCTTTTATCGTTATCATCAATATATTTGTTTCTGTGTGTCAAATGCATGGTAGTGTGGGTAATGTTTTATTTATTGATTTAATGTACTTTATAAGCATTATTGAAAAATATTAGCGTTCTGCACTTCTCCTACACGTAAACTATAAGTGACAAGTCAAACAGATCCAAATATCCGTATTAATTTATAGATAAAAAAAGTGATATTTCTTTTATCTTTCTAAAAATTTACTTTGTTTAATTGTCTACAATTTGCATAATGCAATACATATAACACGCGATTTTATTTTTATTCGTACTTATATATCACTAGCTGACCCGGCAGACGTTGTTCTGCTAATTTTTTGTTGCTGTGATTAACCCTCCTCACTTAGGGTTCTACAAAATAGATGTTAGCAGATTCTCAGACCTACTCAATATGCTCACAAAATTCCATGAGAATCGGTCAAGCTGTTTCGGAGGAATACGGTAACTAGCATTGTGACACGGAAATTTTGTATGTAAGTTTAACTTGTAACAAGTAATTTAACTAATGCTTAGACCGCTTTTGCATGCCCGGGTTAAATTTAATAAAGGATTAAATTATTCACATCTAAGCTTGCTTCTAATATATTTAGGTGATTTAGGAGTTCGAAGCCTGTTTAGAGTTAAATATTGAACCCCGAAACGTGCAAGCGGCTATTGCTATGATACATTTTAAACCACCCACAAACGTTTATATAAACCAAACGAAAGTGAGCAAAGTTGGCAGCTCAGCGAGTGATCAAACATCGTTCTAATGAAATAAGTTCGGATCAATAGTCCGCAGATTAAAGAGAACTTATAAACTAAGTACCAATCGTGACATTTGCTGAACGAATCCACGAACTTTGTTAAAAAATTGACGAATGTTCAAAAACTAATTCATATTCAAATTTATACATTTTTCACCAATTTATATTTATGTTTGGATTAAAATTTATTTGGAAAAAGGAATTTATATGGTTGACTATATTTGTTGAGTATATGAAAAGTTGACGAATGTTCAAAAACTAATTCATATTTCGGTAAAAATTATACATTTTTTACAAATTTATATTTATGTTTGGATTAAAATTTATTTGGAAAAAGAAGTTGATATGGTCGACTATATTTCTTGGAGATAAAAAAAGTTGACGAATGTTCAAAAACTAATTCATTCTTGGTTAAAATTTATACATTTTTAACAAATTTATATTTATGTTTGGATTAAAATTTATTTGGAAAATGGAGTTGATATAGTCGACTATATTTCTTGAGTATATGAAAAGTTGACGAATGTACAAAAACTAATTCATATTTGGATAAAATTTATACATTTTAACAAATTAATTTATGTTTGGATTAAAATTTATTTTTATCTGACTTGGAAGAAGGAGTTTATATTTTCGACTATATTTCTTGAGTATATCATGTCAACGGATTTCTCCGTTTCTGAATCGAGTTGAAAAACTTTTTATTTGAGGTGGTCCTTTTGCCGCCAAGTGTGGGTGTTCTGAGGGAATCGCATAAATATCGAGGAAAATACTAAATTATTGTGTACGTACATGACTTACTTATTGAAATTGAAGTCGGTTTTTTGCAGTTTTATTGCTATTAAATTATTGTCAGTAATAATTAGTAATAGCCTTATGAATTGGATTTGGTGGCAGAAATTTGCGATGAAGATGCCTTATCTATTCTTCAAGATTTGACATCGATCTCTTAAGATATTTTTTTTGGTTTCTGTTAGTCTTCTTTGATCACCCCCTATCAATATTTAAAAAAATTTTTACTATCTTATTATAGGTATTACAGGTATTACTAGCGGCCTGCCCCGGCTTCGCACGGTTATGAATTATACATGTAAACCTTCCTCTTTAATCACTTTATCTATTAAAAAAACCGCATCAAAATCCGTTGCGTAGTTTTAAAGATTTACGCATACTAAGGGACATAGGGACAGAGGAAGCGACTTTGTTTTATACTATGTAGTGGATAAGGAGGAGAGCTCTCTTGATATTTTTGCTTTATGTACCTACTTAAAAATGTCATAGTTTTTTATCTACCCTCAGACATGGAAATCCAAATACGAAGTGAAACGTCTAAATGGATTACCGAACGAAAGACACATAAAGCAAAGCTGAGAGCTTCCATGTGAACTCAGTGTTCCAACTTCTATTAGTTTAATAGACAAGTTATCCGTTGACATAATACGTATAGAGGCCCGGAAAATCTCAATGTTCAGCCTTTGAATTAGAGCAAATACAGCTTTAGTCGTATGCTATGTTCAGATGAACATTTCTCTCATTCGCCTCTGTGGTCTAGCGGTTTAGTTGTTGGACTTGACTGCATGAGGCCCCGGGTTCGAATCCCGGTTCGGGCAACAAAAACAAAATTCGGTTTTTCCAATTTTCTAATAAAAAAAAACGTTGCTCGGGAATGGATATGTGCCCGGTTGGCGATAGGCTTGCCACATTGTGGGTCTAAGTGTCTTCGGCTAGTCGTGGGTGCCTTGGCTGTGCCACTGCCTATCTCTTCGGGGATACTTTAACATTTCTCAGCTTTTAGAAGTGAGGACCAGTTCCGACTCGATGGTGGTTTTCAGATTTATATAGATGCGTAACAAAACTTTTTTAAGTTCTGTGTAGTAAAGGCACAGTCAGGGCACCCCACGATTAGCTGAAGACACTAAGTCCGACAATGTAATAGGTTTGCCATCTATCCTATCGAACCGGGTACATTTCCAATCCCGGGCAACGTTATTTTTGTTAGAAAATTGCAATACCTACACATTTTGCATGTTTGGCAGACCATTGTTCCCGCAAGAAGTCAACAAATGCCGGACTGCTAGTCCACAGGGGCGATCTATGTTGAATATATTGATTATGCATAAAAAGAATTGATTTTTTTGTAATCTATAAATACTGAAAAGAATATAAATTTTGATATATTATGAACTGATTTCAAAACCTTTATTATAGAAATTACATAGGCTCCTCAGCAGGCTAGCAATGCGATTCTGATAGCTTTAGAGTAATGAGTCCTCTGCTTTTTTTTCTGTAAAAAAAAAAATGTATCTGTGTCTCGTTTTTGTAAGCGTTAGTATCCGCTGACTAATAATAATAAATATATATTTAATAACTCCAAAACTGCTGGACAATTTTTTATCTTTAACATTAAATTTGTGATCAAACTTAAAAGTAAGAATAGTTTTATCCCGAAATTACTTAAGACCTTAATAATAATTTTAATACATGGACGAAGCCGTAGGGAATAGGTAGTGCTGAATGTATTATGAAAATTACAACGGTGTGCTGTCAGTTAAATCCTCAGTAAAGTAATCCGGATAACCGGCTCAGAACGTCGCTGCTAGTGATGCCTCGTCGTAAGCGTACGGAATTTCCATCAAAAAATCACAAGAGCCCAAATCTCTCTCGATCTGATACGCTTGTATTCGAAAAAGTTGCCTTCGAATAGATTTTTAACATTTTGTTTATCCATCTCTGTGACGACTTAACGCTGTAACTCACGTCATATGACATATATATGTACAGATATATCTTCACACCAAGTCTGTTACAGGGTAGGCAGATACAAAATAAGCTTTTTATGAAAACACGCCTATTTCGGATATCTTTTAAATCTACCCTCGGATAAAGTCTGAGCGATTGGTCGTGGAATGTTAACCTACGTCTCTCCGGGTATAAATTCGCATTGTCAATCTTTTATGTGTCATTCTTTTCACGTGACCGAACGGAGCATGCTCTTTTTCATTATAACGCCAACATTTTCTTTCAATACCACTCGTTATCGAAACTCACTGTTAAGAATGCGTTATACGAGCTTTACACCACAGATTTTTCGAAGCGATCTCATTTCGACCGTATTTATCGGACTCGAACGCTTTTTCTGACATACCCAACTCTCGCTTCCATGCAACAACGTCATAATCGTATAGAATTTTTCTATTCCAATATTTTTCAAAGACCGTTCTACATATAACTTCTTCCCCATTCTTTTTCCCCGTGTTGGTCCGGACTCTTTTGTAGGATAGACCATCTGCCTTCCTGCGGGCAGCTCGTATAAAGCGAGCATAGGCTTACCGTCACTAACACCGTGACATCTGACTAGGTGGTAAAGTTTCTCAGCGACCGTCATAACGTCAAATACTTGCCGTTGTCGTGTTCCGGTTCGGAGGGTAAGGTAGCCGGTAAACTTAATTTTGCTCGACGCCTAAAATCCTGGCCTCAGGTTGGCAACGCACCATTACCACCTTTTGTGTCTCTAGGCGGCGTGAATTTCTTACCATCAGGAAATCCGTCTGCTTGTTTGCCTTCCAGTATCATAAAAAACTGACTTTTTTCTTCAAGTAAATCATCTACGTACACAAAAATTAAACATTTTACTCGCATTTGGGATTCCATCAGATCCAAACATGCGAGCAATGGTGGTCCCAAATAAGCTCTATCATACAAATAAATATTTTTAAAATCAGTTCAGAAATGACTGAGAAATTGATAAATATAATTATAAAATAATTAAGCGAATTCTAAAATAAAGGAGGTTAAACGTTTGACTCTTACATAAATATTTGTATCGTTGCTAGCCGAAACTTTTGCGCTGAAATTGTTAATATCAGAGTTATCAATTGTTTATTTGACACTTCCCACGTTTATTTGTCCAAAAACCTTTGAATAAACGACGTTGAAACCTTATAATAGGAAAGTTGGACGTCTCTTTGGGAGCAAGATACGGTATTTTCATAAAAAAAACATAAAGTAAGTATCATATCCCCGAAAAGGTAGGCAGAGGCACAACCAGGGCACCCACGACTAGCCATAGATACTAAGTCCCATAATGTGATAGATGGCAAGCCTATCGCCAACCGGGCACATATCCAATCCGGAGCAACGTTTTTTTATTAGAATTATCGCCTCTGTGGTCTAGCGGTTCAGTTGTTGGACTTAAATGCATGAGGTCCCGGTTTCGAATACCGGGTCGGGCAACAAAAAGAAAATTGGGTTTTTCCAATTTTCTAATAAAAACATTGAACATAAAAAACCTTTAAACTGATCTTGAGCAATATATTATATTCTCTCACGATTCGCACCTGGGGTATGGTTTCCAAATGGATTTAACTCAGCCCATTGATTTTTACACTCTGGCCAACGGTGAACTAACTATTACAGCGAAACTAAGATTACATTGTGTTGGTTCTTTAAATTTAATTCGATATATAAAGAAGATATTCTTATTTTTTTTTTATTGGGACTTATAATTATCTTAAATTAAAATGTAATTAAATTAAAATTCTAATTTTCTAATAAAAAAAATGTTGTTCGGGATTGGAATTGTACCCGGTTGGCGATAGGCTTGCCACCTATCACATTGTGGGACATAGTATCTTCGCCTAGTCGTGGGTGCCTTGGTTGTACCTCTGCCTACTTCTTCGGGGATATGGGCGTGAAGATACTTTTTTTTAAATTAAAATTGTATGATAGCGAACAAGTAGGCGCCCCTTTTGATGGCAAAAGACAACCGTTGCTTTTAGACATTGTAGATGTTACCGGCGTTGACAGCAGGCTGATTCTGACAGCGACAACATAGAACCAGTATAGTGCTTTGATGTTATCTCATGGTCAGGATTTTAGACTACGTATGGAAGGTTACCGGATACCATCCTCTATCAAAAAACGTGACAATGGCAAGAACTTCACTGTGAATTTGCATAATTTATTATAAAATAACTACTAACCAGCGAAGGCAATAAGTCCCACACTGTGATAGATGGTAAGCCTATCGCCAGCTGGGCACCAATTCAAACCCAGTCAACGTTATTTTAATTTGAAGAAGAAGAAGTATGTTCACGCCCATATCCCCGAAGAGGTAGGCAGAGGCACAACCAGGGCACCCACGACTAGCCGAAGACACTAAGTCCCACAATGATGGCAAGCCTATCGCCAATCGGGCACATATCCAATCCGAGCAACATTTTTTTTATTAGAAAATTGGAAAACCTAATATATATAGTCATAATACGTTTACCTAGTAAAAGAAAACTTTACTTGTTGGTTAAATTAAATGTATTCTATTTAATCAAGTACATACAGTTTCTTTATTTATTTTATTTCTTACATTACCTAAATCAACAGCACGTTTACAAAATTAAATAAAGAGACTTAGACTAATAAGCTATTTCGGATTACTTCAACCACCTATATCCTCACACATAATTGTAACGCGTCACTCTATTGATATTTGGAAATAGGAAAAACAACATATTTTATCAATAATGTCATAGGAATTTTATTTCACAAACACGGATAAGAAACTCTCATGGTAGTACATCGGCGATCGTATTATATGGGGAGGTGGCTGGATTTACTGAAGCCCATTGTGAATGCTCCGAAGCTCTCGGTCCTGGAAATTGGCGATACCTCTGTATTATGTCGGCGCTTTTCTGAGTTCTCAAATAATATCTATTAATATCTAAACCTTATATTCTTCTATTGCGTATAGTGACTTTTTGTTTTGTAGGAATAATTTGTTTAGGAAGTTAATGTTAATAGTATACATGTTGCTATTTATGATAAATAATAATACATAAATATAACTGGACAAGTCACACAAATTGAATCTAACCCCAAAGCAAGCAAATTATATGCTTGTGTTATGGGTGTTAGTCCACGATATTAATACATAGAAATAATAAAGTAGATACCAGAATAAATTAAGTAAACAACCAGATCCGGAAATGCCGACATCTTAATGTTCATCACACAAATGCCTGCCCCGCCGGGAATCGAACCCGAGCCTCGCGGTTGATCAGTGTAGTTAGGCGTGTACGCTAGCCACTCGACCAACGAGGTTACTTATAAAACATTGATTTATATAAAAAAATCCCTGTTTTCCTTGGTCACTCCTACATTCGATTTAGCTTTATATATTAAAGTTTATATATTATAATAATAATAAAGAGATATGTATGTTTAATAGTGTTTTAGCAGACCCCTCATCGGGCGTAGCTAAAACACTGTACACTTTCCTATACAATATATGAGTAGTTAAATATATTTAATTTATTAGAATAAGATTGCCATTTTCACTATGTGAAAAATTTTTCTAAATAAAGGTTTAAAAAAATTCTTGTATATTCGCACAATGTGGGACTTAGTGTGTTCGGCTAGTCGTTTGTGCTCTGGTTGTACCTCTGCCTACTTCTTCGATAATACTTATACTTTTTTTCTATATTCGTATATTTTTGTTAGCACACAAGAATAGTTTTGTGGTCAGAGAAACCGAAAAAATATTTTGCTTATAGGAATTGTTTTCGATTAACGGCCAATATTAATAATTAATCCTAATCTAAAATTCGCTGTCCAAGATTGATATTTTAATCCATTTTTATGTTATCGCTTGCCAATAATATATCTGTGCACAGGATAAATATGAGAATGAGGTATAGGATAGGCCGGCGGATACGCAGCTATTTAGATTGCTTGAAATCCATTAGATTGAGATACATTAATAACATTGGCCGTAAGTTGTCGATATTGCTTGTATCTTTTTTGTAACATTTAAAAATATTTATATAACATCAAACAAAACACCAACAGATGTTCGAATGTAAAAATTTCGTTTGAACCAGTCATTTTGTTTTCCGGGTCTCCTTTCCCTTTTGGTCCCGGGCTTCTCTAGCTTTGAGAAAACTCCTCTAGAATACTCACGTCTTCATCTCCTACCTATCAGAGATTATTTAGATTATTTTTGACTAAAACCTCAACATGATATGTGATTACTAATACACCTATAATAATATTATCTGTGTATAAAGTCTGAACGATAAGGTGGCTAACAAACTTACATTTTCAAGAGGTTAAGCCTCCATACCAACCTGGCATTGTACCATACCTATCTTAGGTACTTATAAGCGACGTAATTTTCTGACAGAATACTAGTTGGTCTTTTAATTGTACAAAATAAAAACTTTTATCCCAACTTGTTTGTTGTAATCATATAACGCTAATGCCTAACGGGCATTTCCTTTAACGAATTACTTCCTTACCAATAACTTTTAGATCCGACTTGCTGAGCAGGTTTGGAACTGACCTCTAAACAACTCTGTTAAAATATTTGTTAATGAATTTATGCTTATTATTTGAACGTGTAACCTTTAGCGAATACAAATATATTTCAATTACTTGGTTAATTGGTAATTTTAATCATTTTTTATGCGCAGGCTTTTCTTTTTTCCGTCGTATTGCTCCCGGTATCCACTGTAGAATAGTCTCCTTAAAGCCTAGAATAGTTCTGCCTGAAATCTCTTTTGAGAATCGAATTATTAAATCCATCTTTTGACACATACATACATATGTTCACGCCAAGTTCCTTACGGAGTAGACAGAGAGTATCGAGTGCTAAACCTCACGATCCTAACAAACCTGCCTTGCTTCCTCCACATTAATTATCCTTTTCATAAAAACTCGCCGGTTTTGGAGACTCTTGAATTTTTTTAAATCTAGTAGAGGCTAGTATTTAAATCAAATAAGAAACTCTAGCTTCGTTAAGCTATTGTTGTTGCTGTGATTATATTTTATTGTAAAATAACAAGTCTTCTTTCTGTGGCAGTCTCTTTATTACATTACTTTGTAATGCGCGCAACATTCCACGAATCAGCAAAGGTATCTTTGTGATAGAAATAGTAAATCAGAATATTGAGAGCAATAAAAGCTATAAGCAATTGAATATCTGGCAAAGTACACTTGAGGACATTGCATAATGCGCCATTTTAAAGCTATGAAACGTAACTGTTCATAAAATCAATGCGATCGAGATCAGATGAGTGTAGTAAACTAGTATATTTATAAGATTAGGTGAGCGAAGACGATTGTTACTGCTTCTAATGTAATTCATAAATAAGAGCTGTAAAGTGTAATCGCCTCCGTGGTCTAGCGGTTCCGTTGTCGGACTTGACTGCATTAAGTCCTTGGTTCGATTCCAGGGTCGGGCAACAAAAAGAAAATTGGGTTTTTCCAATTTTCTAATAAAAAAAGTTGCTCGGGATTGGATACGTGCGCGGTTAGCGATAGGCTTGCCACCTATCACATTGTGGGACCTAGTGTCTTCGGCTAGTCGTTGGTGTACTGGTTGTGCCTCTGCCTACCTCTTCGGGGATATGAGCGTGAAGATATATTTTTTAAGAGCTGTAAAGAAGTTCTATACAATGTGATTAAATAAATAATTATATGGTATTTACTGAGCTTTATCCGTCTTTGTATGAGCTTTTGTGCATCTTATAATTTAAGTTTTATTTGATGTATTTGTAATTTCTCTGTATTTGTTGCACAATAAAGAGTTATTGTATTGTATTGTATTTATCGTCGTTATAAACGTATATAAACGTCATGCGAAATCGGTAGTATAGCATTTAAATAACTTAATGTTTTTACTTTCATTAAATTGGATCCAATTAATGTTTCCACATTCATTGTCTAACGTCCAATTTAATTAATGTGGAAACATTAATTTAATTCAATCTTAGACTACCGATACCGACGGTACAGTATGGTTTTGAAAATATTATCTTTATGTTATATTTGATCACAATTGATTTTTTTTAGAAAAGCGTAAAAATAAACACATTATTTTGACATTGGAATTCGGCTAGGTATTTTATTTTCAACACTTCGTATATTGATTATTTTCATAGAATCTATACTTGCTATCGTCGGCACTTGGTGGAATTCCATTGTATACATACTTTTTTGTAGCAAACACGTGTACTTCCCACTATACACTTTATTTATTACTTTACGTTACACTTTTGTTAACCGGTTTCTATTTTTACAGCATCATAAGGGCTTTGAAATTAAAGAGGAAAAGATTATTTTCAACCTATTTTGTCACCAAAATTGTAACAGGCTTGCGATCTACCTGTAGCCTATGTTGTATATATATATGTTGTATAATTGTTTTAATATGTCCCTACCGAACCGACAAATATTTTAATTAGTCATCGTTAAATTGTTAGTAAAATTAAAGAAATTCAGCTAAATAAACCGAAGAACAAAACATCTTAGACCTGAAGTCCAAACTTTTTAAACGGATAACGTTCTCTTTTTAACCGACTTTTAATCAGGTTGAAGGTATATACGACGCCTATAACTTTTTTAAGTTAGTCGATTTCTCCGCCATTTGTGAAATAATTTTAAAAATTGTTTTATTTTACTTTAAAGAGCGTACTTCTGTTGGGTTACTCTTGAATCTCGATATCAAGTGAATTGTAATGAAAATTGGAATCGTATATGTCATTTTAGGTGCTTTTGAACACAGTACTAGCAGATTATTAACATTTAGTTTTTTTTTAGTTACAAATCAATTACACGAATCCGATAAAACAATTTGTTATTGTTAATCATATGTTAATGAGTCGCCAGTATTGTGGTCCTAGAGTACCTAAAATGATATACTCGATTCCAATTTCTAATGTTGCATAAATCGTTTTTATGCAACATTAGAAATTGGTTTATTGCGTTATACTACAGGTAAAAAAAATGGCGACGTAAAATTAGCGGAATTGAAAAAAAAAACACCGAAATTTGTTGCTTTTTTGTTGCTAAAAAAATAATTTTTTTGCTCTAACCGATCGCATAAAATCGGCAATAACGCTAACGTTACATTAAGATAGCGTTGGAATCACTGAATGTAGACTGTTCAATCAAGCAAATAGGGGTCAATTTGTTGCTAATTTGTTGCTGGAAGAAGTAGAAAAAAATTATGCTTAGATAAATAATATCCACGCCAGCTTAACTCACGAGTTTTCCGTGGAAAAAATATAGTAAAAATTTGTTGCTCCTCGTAGTGCAGCTTGTTTTCACAGAGAGAGTCAGCAACAAATAAAAACCGGAAGTCAGGAGAAGTTGGAAATCGGTTCACAAAATAATCGGCCACGCTAGCTTAACTAACGATTCTTCCGTGGAAAACCTATAGTGAAAATTTGTTGCTCCTCACAGTGCAGCTTGTTTGATCATGGAGAGTCAGCAACAAAATAAAAACCGGAAGTCAAGAGAAGTTGGAAATCGAAATTATTACTACATAGTATAGACTCGTCACAAGTGCCTCTTGTAAGGTGAGTGTGAATAAAAATATTTTCTGTTCTAAGTAATAATGAAATCAAAACTTTTTACATTTTTAATGGCCCGCAGTGTAATGTTCTCAGTTGTATGTGAATATATCTTACTTTCAATATCCTTGAGCTCGAGTACCGAGTTAAGAAGGATTGGGTGGCAAGGTTTCTACGTTGTTCGAGAATGTTCAATGTTGTTATTTCGATGTACAGCTACGGGTTCTGTTATTTATGCATACATAAAAGGTGATTGCTTTGTGAAAACATTTTTCTTCTAATCACGTTTATCCATTATTTCTGAAAATATTTCTTTTGTGATTAATAATAAGTTTAACATTTAAGATTTTTTAAAGGTTTAAGATTAAGGCAGTTTTCAAACCAAAGATTTAAATTTGATTTCGGTCAGACCAGTGGTTTTTAATTTATACGTTGATTTGATTATTAAGGGCCGATTTTACCGACCATAATGAAAATAGAGTTTATTAAAACTAAGTTTTGTGTAAACGAGTTCAATTATCAGATGTGATCCTGTGCATAAGTTCCTTCAAGTACCTTTTAAAATTGACAATATTCTTATCCCCATGAGAATATACTTAGGGGGTGTCCACAAATTACGTGAGATGTTTAAAGGGGGGAGGGGGTCATTTCAAATCTCACCTAATCTTACGTTGGAGAGAGGGGGGTCTCGGCAAATATCACGCAATTTTTTTGCTTCAATTAAAAAAAAACTGCTATTTTGGTCAATTTCATCCATACTTAAGATTTAATCTTAAGCATAATCGTAATACAATGAAGATCATTCACTAATTCCTTCAAAAGAAAATAATTTCATTCATACTCGACTTTATACATCTACTGACTGTCAAACCACCGTATAGGTATATTTGTTTTGTACCAAATACCTCAATTCACTTAATTAATCAATTACGTTTTTTATGTTATTGGATAGCAAACAAGGATTTCCTGATGGTGAAAAATTCACACCGCCTATAGACACCAAAGGTGGTAATGGTGCGTTGCCAACCTAACGTTGGGAGGTTAGGCCTCGTGTAAAAGCGAGTGTACCTTATCCTCCAACGGGAACACGTCAACGGCAAGCACTGACGTTATAGCGGCAAGATTAGGCAAGGCTTTGTTGCCAATACCTATGCTCGCCTTTTACACGCTGCCTGGCACGAAAGCAGATGGTTTATTCTGCAAAGAAGCCCGGACCAACAAGGGTGTTGATGGACATTTGACAATTCCGGACTTTAAAGAGCATGACCGAAAGTCATTTGCTCCATTTTTAATACGATACTGCGTACCGATTCAACCGGAACGAAGTTGAAGGAGCAGATGATTTTACTGAAAATCATTCGGGCATATTGGTTCCAATAGTATCTTTTGAGCCTAAAAGCCTTTGCTGTAAAAAACCAATACATTTAAATAAGAAACCCACATTTCGAAAAATCTCACGTGAGATAGGAGGGTGGGGGAGGGGTTTTAATAAAATCTCACGACATCTCACCAGGGGGGGAGGGAGGCTCAAAAAATGTAAAAAAACACCTCACGTAATTTATGGACGCCCCCTTACCACGTTAAATAGTTTAATATTAAATTATTTACGTTATCTAAAATTTCTTTGATAACAAATTGACGTGATTTACACTTTTGAAACTTGACTGAACACGTTTTTACTTTGATCGCGTTTAAAGTAAAGTACCTATCTATACTTCTATACTAATATTATAAAGATGAAATGTTTGATTTTTTGTTTGTTGGAAATTAATAGGCTCTGAAACTACTAGACCGATTTCAAAAATTCTTTCATCCGTAGAATGCTATATTATCCCTGAGTGACATGAGTTTTGTTTAATCAAAATCGGTGCAGTAAAAGCCAAGTTAAAGCGAAGCTGCGTGAAGCTGCTAGTGCTTGACAATTTAATTATTAATACATCCAACTAACCAAATCCGATAAAATTTTTAAATTCCCGTCGGATGTCGTTGTAAAAGGCTGGATTACAGGTAATATATAAAGTTACTATCCTTTATAGTTAAAGCACTAAATGCATTGCACCAAGACACATATTCCATTTCACTCGATAAATTGTGTAGCGGCCATAAATCCCGCAGTCGGTACGACGCTGCGACGTAAAACAGGCTGCGCTTAATAGTCTATCTAATGGAAGTTTTCCCTATTACTTTGGGTGCTCCGGGGCTCGCCGTACCATGATAGTCTTGCCTTTAGTGTAGTAAGTAGTTACACCTTTATATAGAAGAAACATTACCTGAGCTTTTAGTTATTTAGAAAATTCTGTAAAGGCTTTAAGGTTCAGATGACTGCCAAATTTTTGTCTCGCTTTCTCTATCACGATCTGTAAGAAGCTGTTAAGAAAATTGGAAACTAAATTTTCCACGAAAACTAAAATCTAATCATATTATCATATTTGTATTATAATAAAGAATTTTTATTTGTTTATATCTAATTAGTTTCTCAATAAGAGATTTTAGACATGAAAGTGTAAAGGGTTAAGAAAATCTAAGGACAGAAGAGTATTTTGCCAGCCTATATTATTTAACATTTTTTACGAAAACGTGTTGTGGTCTCAAAGAATGTCTACGTATTTTAATATAACGTAACATTTTTTTTCTATTGGAAGCTGCTAATTTTTTTTTATTTTTATCCTAAAACGTGAATTTGAGAAACTGAAAGCACAAAATATAGTACCTCTCTATTTTGTGTTGAAATTGTGAGAGTGAATTTGACAGCAGTCCTACAGCCGTTGTCAGAGTCAATTATCTTGTAATCAGTCATTGAATTAAAAGTCCAGTGACTTAGACATTTTCTATACATAAATAAATATACAGTAATAATTGTGACTTAATG
Source organism: Calephelis virginiensis (assembly GCA_002245475.1). NCBI lineage: Eukaryota > Metazoa > Arthropoda > Insecta > Lepidoptera > Riodinidae > Calephelis > Calephelis virginiensis. The sequence continues at coordinate 36,164 of NJDC01007803.1, read as the reverse complement.
ATAAATAATATGTAAATTTGTTAATAATATCTTAATAACGTGTTTGAGTGCCACTGTAAGAAATGATTCAAAAAACATATACCATTATTATAATAAAATTATTAAAGCGTAGTAAAACTGCGAAACACCGAAAATGTATAAAATTGTATTGCATTACCACGTTGTTGTTTAATTATTTTTTTTCTAAAGGTAGGTAGTTATTCTGAGGTGGTCCCATACAACTTTTACCAAGGATCGACAATTGACGCACCTACAACATCTGTAGTGTTAGGTTACGCTTATCTCTTGCCATTAGGATAGCCATGTGCTTGTTCACTGTATTCACACACAATTAAGACTTACTAGTGGTTGCCTGTTGGTCGAAATTCGACCATAATAAATTTTAATATCTTGTTGATAAGAACGCCATCTTCATTTCTCAAGACCAACTACTTTGTTTCCTGAATAGTTAGTGCGCCATCTGTGATCTTTTATCGTTATCTATACATATAATAAATCTGTAGAAGGGTTAATTCTGTACATTGAAAATATTGAAAAAATAAATCGCAGAGGTTACTGGATGTTTGTCTGTCTGTCTGTCTGTATGTTCAGGCATCACCTGAAAACTAACGGTTAGATTTCGATGAAACTTGGTATAATTATACCTTATTATCCTTGGCATAAAATGTGATGAGACTTTTTATCCTGGAAAAATATGTAAAAAAAAATCTTAATCCGACACCCGCGCGGACGTAGTCTCGGGCGGAAGCTAGTTATAAATACATCTCAATATCAATACAACTTTAGACAAAATCCTATAAATATTATAAATACGAAAGTTTGTCTGTTTGTTTGTTTATTACTCTTTCACGCAAAAACTGCTAAACTGCTTTTCATGAAATTTGCTACATAGAGGGTAACTTGTATTAACACATTAATACTTTTTACCCCGAAACAATGTCAGTGTGGACCACGCAGGCAACGCCGCATGCAGCAGCTAGTCATCAATATATTTGTTTGTGTGTGTCAAATGCATGATGGTGTGGATAATGTTTTATATATCGATTTCATGTACTTTTTAAGCATTATTATTGAAAAATAATGGCGTTGTGCACTTCTCTTACACATGAACTATAAAAAGAAAAGAGGTTCAAAGTTTTAGCATTACGTATTAATATATAGATAAGTTTGCAAAGGATCGGTTTCCCTTTGATAAATCACACAAATTAATTTATCTTTGGAAGCATGTGTAAACATGGTAATGAAGTAATTCAATACATGTCAGTATATTTTCAGTTTACATGCATAACTTTGTTGCTGTTTAATAGGTTTGGACAGAGTAAGTAATTACATTAATGCGTCTGTAATTGATCCGAGTTGATAAATTAAAAAATGTTAACTTTCAATAAAACAAATTAAACTTTATTTTTTGAAATCTATACGTGATGCCAAAACTTTGGATAAAATTTGATACACTTATAGTTTGTGTGTAGGAGAAGTGCAAAACGCTGATATTTTTCTATAACAATGCTTATAAAGTTCATTAATTAAATCAATAAATAAAACATTACCCACACTACCATGCATTTGACACACACAAACAAATATTTTGATGATAACGATAAAAGATCACAGATGGCGCACAAACTATAATCATACAGTTTGGAAACAAAGTAGTTGGTCCTGAGCAATGAATTTGGCGTTCTTATAAACAAGATATTAAGATTTATTATGGTCGAATTTCGACAAATGGACTCGTATCCTAAAAAATGTAAATTAACCAAGTATGATGTAAATGGCTTTAAAGTTAAAAGACATATAGCTAAATGCTTTTGAAATAAAAGAAACCTAGAAGATTCAAAAAAATATGACTGAAAATTGTTTGCTTGTTATAATGAATGTTACTATACTAATGCATTACAAGTATCTTCACTTGTAATGCATTAGTATAGTAACATTCATTATAACAAGTTATAACAAGTAACAATAAGTATAGTAACATTCATTATACTATACTAATATATTACAGTCTTAGATAAAAATACAGGACTGTAAAAAGAATAATTTATGACGTAAAAAACTTTCCTGTCAGGGTTCTCGCCGGAGCCTCTTTGATCGGCTTTGTTTAAAGCTTGAATGGTTTCTATTTCTTTGTCATCTTCTGTGCTAGCTGGTGGACTGGACATGCTCCATTGCTTAAAATACTGGCCCAATTGATAGCAATGCACCAATAACATAAAGTATTATCTAATGATAAAAGTTATCTATTACCATCTCTCTTTCTCTATTCGAATCATGTCTTAGCTCGACCAGTAACGTAGGAAATAAATTAATCATGATTTTGTCTTTAAACAATTTAGATAAGTTTTCAGGGATTGTCTAGTTTAAAACTGTAGGACGCGCTCAGAGAAGTCAATTATCTTTTAATAAGTCACTAACGGTCAATTTTAATTAATATTATAAATCTAAGAAGAAGGATTTCAAGCCATCGCTTGTCAAACGCAGGTTGCGTTTGGCAAGCGATAACATAAAAATGGATCAAAATCAATTTTGGACAGCAAGTTTTTGGATTAGGATTGATTATTAATATTGGCCGTAGGTCAATATTTTTATAGAAAATTATGGCTTAATGAGATGGTCATCTGTCAATAGGACTAATCCTAAAAGTCCCTTACTAAATATTTAAAGTCGTCGTCAATGTAAGTTCATGTTCAAAACTGTAAGTTTATTCTGTGTTCTCTTAAAACTGTAAAATAAATAATACTTTTTTTATAAAATTAAATTTGATTAAATAGGGGGTTGCTGGAAAAAATCTCTTTTAGAGATAAGCTCGCCTTTTGTATAATTTTACATATTTTCTTGTTTTTTGCCTTTTTGTGTACAATAAAGAATTCTAGAAAAAAAAGAGAAAAAAAATGAAATAATTAAAAATTTAAAAACCCTACGCAAGAACTTAATTTCCGTTTAAAAAGTAAAAAAATCTGTTAATTTCCCCAATTTCACCCCCTATATCGTTTAAACGGCTCAACCGTTTTTTTTATCAAACATGTCTAAGATCACTCACTCAAATAAAAAAAACAAAATTGAAATCACTGCATCCGTTCGGGAGTTATGATGCCATAGACAGACAGACACATAGACATATATGTCAGACACATTACACCCCTCTTTTTGCGTCGGGGGTTACTGAAATAGAAAAGCTGCAAAAATCAACTCCGAATTGAAAACAGACGCGTAACTTACGGCCAATATTAATAATCAATCCTAATCCAAAACTTGCTGTACAAGGATGATATTTTGATCCATTTTTATGTTATCGCTTGCCAATAACATATCTGTGGATAGGATAAATATGGCAATTAGGTATAGGCCGGAGGATACGCAGCTTTCTAGATTGCTTAAAATCCATCTTTAGAGATACATGATTAACATTGGCCGTTAATCAAGTGTAACCTCAAAACCCACTTGCCGGATCATGTTCAATCTCTTATAGGATTCCCAATCATGGGCTGCCTGCCAAAAAAAATTAAAATACGATTAATAACCGAAGGAGTAACCCCGATAAATATACACAATAAATATTCAGACAAACTGAAAACCCTCAGGATTAAGTAAAAAATGAGAAACTATACTCGACAAAACGGCAACTCACCAATAGTCGTCCATATAGAGTGTGCTTAATAGAGTGTATCTGACGGAACCAGTCATTCGCTCGTTGCAGAGGCTGCCGACATTAGATATTTCGTTGTGTAAGTGGGTCACCATGATATCGACACCAACTAGGTCGAGTACCTATGGAAGCATCAAAGGAATAAGATACACGAAATCTTGTTAATCAATTCCTTTAACATGATACTTGATCTTTTCTCTCTTATAAAATGGCGAAGAAGCAGGCAGCAAGAGATAAAAATCAGAAATCAAAATGGGTATTTTTATTTCACATTAAACCACAAGAGGCACTTGTGACGCACTCTCACACTCAGAAGATCCGGCAAGAAACTTAGCTGGAGTTTTTCTCTTGTTTTAATATACGTAGTTTTTATGATATTGGAAGGCAGACAAGCTGACGGATTTCTTGATGGTAAGAAATTCACGCCGCCTAGAGACACCAAAGGTGGTAATGGTGTGTTGCCAACCTTATGCCGGGATGTTAGG
>NJDC01007803.1:19584-31394 GCA_002245475.1 Calephelis virginiensis | reverse complement strand
GATATTTTGATCCATTTTTATGTTATCGCTTGCCAATAACATATCTGTGGATAGGATAAATATGGCAATTAGGTATAGGCCGGAGGATACGCAGCTTTCTAGATTGCTTGAAATCCATCTTTAGAGATACATGATTAACATTGGCCGTTAATCAAGTGTAACCTCAAAACCCACTTGCCGGATCATGTTGAATCTTTTATAGGATTCCCAATCATGGGCTGCCTGCCAAAAAAAATTAAAATACGATTAGTAACCGAAGGAGTAACCCCCAATAAATATACACAATAAATATTCAGACAAACTGAAAACCCTCAGGATTAAGTAAAAAATGAGAAACTATACTCGACAAAGCGGCAACTCACCAATAGTCGTCCATATAGAGTGTGCTTAATAGAGTGTATCTGACGGAACCAGTCATTCGCTCGTTGCAGAGGCTGCCGACATTAGATATTTCGTTGTGTAAGTGGGTCACCATGATATCGACACCAACTAGGTCGAGTACCTATGGAAGCATCAAAGTAATAAGATACACGAAATCTTGTTAATCAATTCCTTTAACATAATACTTGATCTTTTCTCTCTTATAAAATGGCGAAGAAGCAGGTAGCAAGAGATAAAAATCAGAAATCAAAATGGGTATTTTTATTTCACATTAAACCACAAGAGGCATTTGTGACGCACTCTTACACTCAGAAGATCCGGCAAGAAACTTAGCTGGAGTTTTTTTCTTGTTTTAATATACGTAGTTTTTATGATATTGGAAGGCAGACAAGCTGACGGATTTCTTGATGGTAAGAAATTCACGCCGCCTAGAGACACCAAAGGTGGTAATGGTGCGTTGCCAACCTTATGCCGGGATGTTAGGCGTTGAGCAAAAGTAAGTTTACTGGCTACCTTACCCTCCGAACCGGAACACGTCATGACGTTATGGCGGCAGGAATAGATAAGGCGATGGTACCAATCCGAACGCTGCTAAACTCTATCAACTAGTCAGATGTCTCGGTGTTAGTGACGGCGAGAAACATTACCTACATTTGCTTATAAGAAATTGGCACGAGGAGCAATTACCAAGCATTCTCATCTGCAAAATATTCGGCGTTGATATAATAACCTGTATCATATAATTCCCATATAATACATTTCTTAAACTTATTAAATGTCGTCTATAAACATATATGTATATATACGTTACTGCTGCATCAACGTCTTATGGCTATGAATGCTACCCTCATTCCCACACGTATAACAAAAGTAGTAAGCACGGAATCTACGACATAGGCAAAGCGGTGGTAGTTATCCAGACAAACTGCAGGATACCCCTACCTTATTGATAATTGAGGTTTTTATCTGATCAGTTTCTTACTTAGAGTTCGATTGGACTGAAGTTAGATTTACATATTTCTATAAGTATAAAGTTTGTGAAGTTGAGGTTATTTAATACTACAAAACTATAGCTCCGCTGGTTCGGTCATGTGGAAAGAATGACATGAAAGATTGACAAGGCGAATATGGAGGAATGTAGGTTCCCGGGGAGACCAAGGTCAACGATCAGATCAATCGGATATTATCCGAGGGTGGTGTCAAGAGTCTCTGAAACTGGTGTCTTTGTATGAAAAGGGTAATTAATGTGAAGGAATCCCGACAGGTTTGTCAGGATTGTGAGGTCTGGCACTCGATACTCTCTGCCTAACTAGTAAGGGACTTGACGTTGTAGATATGTATGTATGTACAAAACTATACAAATGCCCTCTCCCTAGCAATAACATGTAAAGTGTACCAAATAGAGTGTACGGAACCAGTCACTTGTTCAATGCAGATACCTCGGAGGCTGCCGACATTAGATATTTCACTGAGGAAGTAGGCCACAATGACATTGACAACACAAAATAGGTCGAGTCCAAGAGTACCGTTGGAGTAAAGCAATCTTTACAACATATTAAGTATTTTGGTGAGTTATTCGAAATATTGATCAGAGATCGCCTATAGAGACAGCCTCTGTGGTCTAGTGATCCGGTTTTCGCGTTGTCTACATGAAGTCCTGGCTCCGATTCCCTGATTGGACAGCTCAAAATTTATTTTTTCAATTTACTAAAAAAAATAACGTTGATCAGATTGGACAATTGTCCAGTTAGTGATAGACTTCCCTCCTATCACATTGTAAGACTAACTTTTAACATCACCTAATAATGGGTGCCATGGTTGTTTCTCTGCCTATTTCTTCGGGGATACGCATGAAGATACTCACGTGTTTTTATGTTAATAGTAACAAACTGGAGCTTCACTAAGTGTCAAGGGTCAGGGTGGCTTAACTAATATCCGCCACTATGATAAAAAAAAGAAAAACAAATAAATTTTAATATAAGAGTTATAAAGAAATTATTGTAAGAGAGATATAATAAAAATTTGTAAGAAATAACAAACCATTATATTAATAATTAGCTGTCTCTAAAAGAGTCTTGTCCAATTTTAAAAGAAAACAATAAATGTTCTCTCAGATAAAGTGTAGAATAAGCAAACATAGACTTAAGTCGACTTCTCTTCAAGCTCTAAGTAACAAATATTAGTAGATGAATAATACTGTGTCATGTTCTATAGAGTTCCTCTTGAATCTGGATTATATGCAAGATTTGAATTTTGGGATCATTAATGGTGCTAATAAAACAGTTTAGTAGTGTGTGTTGTATGGAGCTGGATATATTTGGGGGTTTTGGCTTCCGGTAATTCCAATTCAATCATAGCGCACTATTTTGCCTTATTTGTCACGCCATAATACGTATATGTTTTTTGTCGGATAATTGCAAATTAAATACTTTTATTTGGATTTAAGTATGGATTTCTGCAAAGTAACGCCTTCTTCTATCAATTTTAAAAATAATTCCTATCTATACTTTTCGCCGTTGGCACTTGGTGGAATTCCATTGTGTACTCATTTTTTAAGGTTATCTCTTGTAAGTTTAACTCTTGTAACCCCCAAAAAATACTTAACGATAAATTAAAACAAACTTAATTATATTTAGTCATAAAACCTAAAGATGCTGTTAAAAAGAAACTGGTATAGTTTTAAATAAAGTGAATTGTAGAAAAGTACAAGGTTTTACCTTGAATTGCCAATCTTACATGAAATCCAAATTGAATTGGTTTGAAGAAACCGTAACCTTTTTAGTCTCCTCTGTGGTCTAGCGGTCCAGGTGTTGGACTTGACGTCACGAGTTCGTTTCTCGGGTCGGGCAACAAATAAAATAGAAAATGTATATTTTTAATTTTTTTATAAAAAAAACGTTGCCCGGGATTGGACATATGCCCAATTGGCGATAGGCTTGCTACCTATCACATTTTGGGACTTATAGTCTTCGGCTAGCCGTGGGTGCCCTGGTTGTGTCTCTGCCTAGCTCTTCGGGTATATGGGCGTGAAGATACTTTTTTTTTTACTTTTGGAACGAAATTCCTTATTGCGCGTTGTGAAAAGAGGCTAGACGGAAAAAAATCTTACGAAAAGTTGTCCCGACACTTTTTGCTATAGTAAGCTATTGTAAGCTTTGCGGATTGCGCATGTTTGTTTTTTTTTTCACGTTTCTCTGTCTCTCTCTCTCTCTCTCTCTCTCTCTCTCTCGCTCTCTCTCTAAGATAGATAGAGATTACTAGAGATTGATAGAGATTGAGAGAAAGAGAGGGAGGGAGAGAGAACTTCGTTCCATCCGGGTGTCCCTTGACACCCCTCAACTTTTTTTTTAAACTTTTTAGTGTCTATGTGGTAGCGTGTATATGTTGTTGCTTGTTTTTAACGTTTACTTCAAAGCACATGTAACACATACTTTAGCAAAGGAGTTTCCAACGCTCTTGACATTTTAGCTTCAGAGGAAATTGTCACAGGAAATTGATTTCCTACGTAGTGTGATACAGTTGCAAACTTTCTTGGTAGCAAATATAAATAGGTATGTATAGTATGTTTATCTATATGGCACGATTATTTATATCTATCTTTTCTAAACCACTTTGCAAAGTAAAAAAATTTGACGGCTGCGCTCAGTGACGTCAATTGTCTCATATAATTAATCATTAAGACTACATTTTCCATACAACTTATGATAGGGTAAATATAATATATAACTTAATAAAAAAGTAAATTTCAATTAATGGCTTTGAATGTGGCCGTAAGTTTTACCCTGGACGACCCAAAAACTTAAAAATGCGGATATAACTGCTGGTAAATGATATCAGATAATTAATTACTATAGCTTTTACAAGACAAAAGCCATACCAAACCGAGCCAGGTGAAAATAATCGAAGCCCATTTTAGTCTGACCATCCTAAGCAGAATAGACCATCTTGTGCTAGGAGGGCTGTGCCCGGCTACGGATCCACCGTCTATTCCTTCAGGATAATAACTCGCCTATAACATATATGGTTTCTATAGACTATAGTCATCTCTCACCATCAGTAGGTTTGTTCACTGTTTTCTCAATTATCACATAAAACACTAAACCAAGTCAAGCTAAGTCAGAAAACTCGATCAAAATTCTGGCTATTATTAATAAGATCTACAAGTGGTACATATATTTGTATATACTTCGTAAGTAATACAATTCCTAAGTTGAATTAGGCATAACAATCAAGAAACAAGTAATTTCTAAACTAATAGAGCTCAGTACTGACGGATCACGAGCACAGCTTGCTATAGTGTAATTAATGGAGTCGATTTGCATGTTATGAAATATCAAATTAAACGTAAACTGAGCGTATGATATGACTATCATGTTGCTGGAATGGAATCAAATTAATTGCTCTGTAAGCAGACTGTATGGCCAATAACCTTTGCGATTTAATAATAGATTTGAAAGTTTTATTTCTTAGCGTTATTTCACATGCAACGACAATCACACAAAATCGCAGCGACAAAATGTGGTCAAGCAATAGTTCCGTGTGAATAGTGTCGCTGTTGGTAAATGTTGCATTGTGGCTAGAGGTTGTGACTTTGTCACACAAGTCAGTTCGACACCGGGCTTTGCACAGTGTCGGTGCGTCAACGCGACTTTGTGGTTGCGATGTGAACGGACCATGAAGTTATATTACTACTAGAGGTTACACTCCTACCAAATATATGATATCAATTGCTGAATATTGCTGACTCACTCTAGTTTATCGGCCTCTCTTGCACAAATATACATCAAATTACATTTGAATCTAAATGTTTTGTTATGTTAATCATTAATATTATAACAAAAAGACACATACAAATGATAAACATTGCCATTCTTAAATTAATTCAATAGTTACGATTCCCATTTGCAATCAAAATATTCATTGACGTCATATAAAAATCTTATAAAACCTTATAACCGTCATATAAAACCTTATTTTCGTGTGGTTTGTTGCCGTGCGTGTGAATCGAGCCTTATGGTCAGACTATCGCAGCGTTAAATCATTATTTTTTTCAGACGAATACATCTTCATTTATACTTGACTGATCTTAATGAAATAAGATTAGGATTAACGTTGTAATTCTCGTTCTAACTTTCTTGTAAGCCGGGCCTGTACCATGACACTATAAAGCAATACCTATTATTTCAATACTACGTAATATATTATACGCACAACAAGAAAGTATTTTTTCGTTGACACGTTGCCGTCTTTGACATGGCAAATATTGTCTCCTGCACAAAAAATATTGTACAGTTAAGTTAAAATACCATATTTAAAGTGATCGCTTATAAATAAAAAAAATTAAATATATTCTCTAAAACTTAAGTATTTTGTTCAAATATGGGTCAATTTTTATGATTGTCCATTGTCCTTTAATCCGGAAAAAGTTATGGTGTCGTCGTGATGCGGAAATGAACAGACAAAAAATCGAATAGAATGCTTGGAGAATTGAAAAGCATCCTAATAAACTATCGCAATTGTTTTTTTTTTCTGTAAAATCAACAAAACACAGCGTCTTTTACAACTGTTGTGTAATCTGTAGACGTTTCTGTTTTTTTACAATTTATAAAAAATAGGCAGCATGGCGTTTGGTCTTATCCTGTCCTCTGACGAACGAATAAAAAAAACAAAAAGAAATTTGTACTTTGACAGAATTCATTTAAAAGTTGTGACTTTCAGTTAAAACAGTAGCATAGTCATAATAAAATGTCAAATGTATTTGAAGCAGGGCAATTGCTCATGAACGGCGAAGTGGCGAGCCGATCCTGACGTTACCAAACGAAGCCAATCAAAGGTAAACGTTGTTGGCAACGAGCGATCGTTTTTGCATTTTAACTTTGTATAAAATGGGGTCAATGAGCTTTAACGTTTATTATAAAGCTTCAGTAATAAATTAAAGCTTTTTTCTTAATTATTAATAGCCTGCGGCTTTATGTACAGACTCATTTGTACTTGTAAGTTTATTTTAATTAAATTTATACTTGTTATCATCGGCACGTGGTGGAATTCCATTGCATACACACTTTTTTGTAGCAAACGCTTAAACTAAAACTTATCCACTATACACTATATTGTGTACTGTATAGTGGATAAGTACAATTATTTATTAAAAAAAGTGTTTATTTTAATTCTAAGACATCAAACTCACTCTTATTAAAAAATTTTGATAAAACATGGTTTGGATTTCATGTTAAAATATATTTGAAGCTCTGTAAAATGTCAAGAAACTGACGTCGATTTCAGTAAGTAATTCATCTAGGTAGACAAATATTAAGCTGGGATTCCAACTTTAGATCCAAACTTTGCGGCAATGGGACCACCTCAGAAATAACCTCTCTAAACAGAAATATAATTTTAAAATCGTTTCATAAAAAAGGAAATCATTTAACATAAAAAAATATACGAGTCGAAATACAACCTCTTTTTGTCGAAGTCGGTTAAAAATAATCTTCTCTAATTGTGTTTTTTTTTTATTAAAAAAGGCTGTGAATTTAATTTGTGTTCTATATAATACGTGATGCCAAAACTCTCGACCCCTTTTTACGAAAATTGCGCGAACGCAGGAGCATAAAATTGGCACACTTATAGTTTATGTGTAGGAGAAGTGCAGATTTTTCATATTTTTCAATAATAATGCTTACAAAGTACAATAAATCAATAAATAAAACATTACCCACACTTCCATGCTTTGACACACATAAACAAATATATTAATGGCAAAATACTAACGTGAAGGCCAATACTAAAGAAAGAAAGAACTTTATATAAAATTGTGTCAACAAGCTTTAACGTTCGTTAATGCTTGCTTCGATTCGGTTTAAAGGCTTTACGTCAAGCCTATAATTTTAATAGCGGGAGTTCGATAAATGTTTTTAACTTATTTCTGTTTGACGTATGTTGGCAATATGTTTACCTGTAATATAATGATCTACACGGTTTACCTATACTAATATTATAAAGAGAAAGGTTTGATTTTTTGTTTGTTTGTTTGGAATGAATAGGCTCCGAAACTACTGGACCGATTTCAAAAATTTTTTCACCTTTAGAATGCTACATTTGTGTTTGCATTTCTATTGTATTTCTGTTGGTCACTTGAGATAGCAAATATAAAACACGTCATTTGACAGCTGTTTGATGTACACTTTTTCATTTTAGTTGGCAACTGAGTTACATAATCAGCCTCCTGAATATGACTCTGTCATTATGATGGTTGAAATAAGTAAGGGGTTAAATCCTTCCTATTATTCATTTTTTTCTAAAAAATTGTGATAAAATGAGCAACTTGTAAATATGCACTGTTGTAATCAAATTGTCGTAAAGTGCTCTAAATTGTGAGATTCCGCACCGTTGCTTTAAATTGCGTAGTATCCTCCTGCAGCAGTAAACTTGCAGTTTTATTTTAGTTTATTGCTAGAACCTGCTCCCTGTCTTTAAGTATTAAAGCAGTATTGTGCTGCATTTCGGCTACAAAATGCATAATGTGCTAAGAGAAAAACATTAAACAACAAGAACCCGCCTTTTATCCCTGATACACGTAACATTGGAATCTGATGACCCCACCACAAGATTACTGAATTAGGTATAAAGCAAGTGACAGAATACTGCCTCTACAGTCTTTGCTGTTTCCATCGTCAGTACTCACCATTGTCGTTATAACAGGGGTAGTTTAAGTTTTCTCACATAAGATGTTTGATGCAACCTCAACATCCCACAGAATTGACATATCTGGTGGTTACAAAAAATGCAATACCTACTAACGAGTATTATAATTTAAAATAATAATAACAGAGGCCCTTTTTTATTTAAAACATAAAAAAGGGTCTCTATTATTTATTAATTTTATTATTATTTGTTAGCGAAGATGCGGGAGCTTTCTGTCTTAGTTCATTTTTTTGATATCGTGTTAATTTATTTTTTAAGAGTCAGACATACAATGATAACTTTTTTTATGTTGCAGATATCTATAGGCAATAGTAACCTAATAGGCTGTCAGCTCTTGCATGATCATTATATTAGAAAAACATATTGAACGGATAAAAACGGAATTGTTAAATATTACAAATAATTCATAATTTATTTATAGTTTGAACATAGGTACATAGCTAGTTGGTCACAAAATCGTATTGACCTCTATATTCTGTCTATAAGGCATACAATTTGTGAAATTAATACAAAAAACAAATAAACTAATTTACAGTCAATATAAATAGTAAATAGATTTTATACAATTAAAATTAATAATTTAAGTATCTAATTGTCTTATTTTTCCTCACAAGTCTTACACTTATTTGAAACGAGATCAAATGTTATGTTTTAAATTATATTCACATATACTCACCACTCATAGTCTTAATCTAAAATAAAATGTCAAAAAAATAGTTATAAATTTACAAGTAAATTTATAATTGCATCATACAATCTAAAAATAAATAAAGTGATTATTACAGCTAAACATTAAAATGATAATTTTATATTCATTATTTATAACATCAGTCAACTAATTCACCTTTAACATGAATTTAAAACTTACCCTTTAATTTCTCACACATCAAGAACACAAATCCTTTTCTTTTTTTTTAATTCCTTTGTTACGGCAATGGTTAAGTCCCGGTGCTGTATAATATAATTATATCCCTTAATAATTGCAGATAAATTCGTATTTTATAATTACCATAAATTTCAATTCTCTAGGGATGTTTTAATTTTAACATTTCTCTTGCTGGAGATAACTTTTCACAAACGTTCAAAAAAAGAAAACAGATGCAGGTACTTATATTTGCGTCTCATTAAAACAAAGAAGCACTTGAAACTCGCAAACCTCTACAATTCGTTCTCTCCAATATATTTTCATTAGGAGTCACGTCGCAAAGCTCGCTAATTTATGGCAATGTTCTAAACGGAATTTAATAATGAGAATCGTTGACATAGTAAATTCTCCTCGACGCTGTTGTTTCATAACGCTTCGTGCTTTGGAGAGTGCATGTTTTTGGGTTACAAACGAAGATTAAAACATTTTTTTGGGATTTTTGGATTCAATATCATTTTTAATGTAGTTTTGAAATCATTTGCCCTGAATGATACCGTGATCATTTACCTTTAGTAGTACTATTTAAATTATGCGCTTCGGTTATATTCATCGAGCTTCGAAAATCCGAATGTATTTCAAAGATATATCTATCTAGAGTTGTTATTGCATAATTAATCATTTCGCTTTAATTTAGATTTGGTCAGCCATTTGAAAAATAAAAGTTGAAAGTGTAAAAAGTGTAAAGCTGAAGCGCAAAATGTAAATAGTAGTACTATACTCCTGTAGCTATTACCGTCGGTGTTCGCCCCTGTTCTAGTCTCTAGGGTGGATAGCTTACAGGCCGACTATTGCTATATAAACTATGCTAGAGACGGACGATTTCAGTGACAGTTGACTGACAATGAAGCCTGCGATCTGCGCTGTAATCGTTCACGTTAGGTTTTTGATGCTCTAGAATCCAGATGTTTTAGTTGCTCCCGTTTTGCTTCCCGCGTTTTTAAGGTGCAGGTTTTGACTGAAATCTAAATCACCTTTGTACACAAAACATATTTTTCTCTAACAAAACATAGCTGACCCGGCGAACTTCGTGACGCTTCATAGTTAATAGTTTGTGTAGGAAAAATAAAGTGTTGTTTTTACGTTTTCTCTAAATAATTTTCTAAATCAAAGGAATGTCTGCCTGGAAACCGAACCTTGACTAGAAGCTGCATTCTGACTAATATATGGGTTGTTAAGAGGGGTTCAGGCTAGCCCCTTAACGTTAGGCGGCGAGCGGAAAATTGTATTTGTCGCCAAGACCGGCGACGACGGTGTAGAGTGTGATCTCGTGATTTGTGTTGTATTTGGGCTAAATGTTAGCAAGCCACCGTTATCGGATTGACGAGTTCCGATTATACATGACGGGTTCTTCTAAATGACGAAGCGAAGTCACAAAAAGCATGTTGATGAAAATGTTATACAGTTGTCATTTTTTATTAATGCAGGCAATAAGTATGGTCTGAGAAATGGACAGTCAATGTTTTTCGAATTTCATTCTAAAAAAGAGCAAAATATGAGCTGAAAAATGGTTACAAAACCATTACCATAGAAATATCCTATCAATATTATAAATGCGAAAGTTTGTAAGTATGTATGTATGGATGTTTGTTACTCTTTCACGCTCGAATGGCTGAACGGATTTGTCTGCAATTTGGAAGACAGATAGATTGTGACCTGGATTAACATATAGGCTATTTTTAATCCCGATCGCACACCGGGTTTCTGTGAAAACGCGGGCGAAGCCGCAGGTAGCAGCTAGTTTTAAATATTGTCTGCCACTTCTAAAAAATTAAATTATTTCATTATATAGGAATTCGCTCTTCTATAGTTTTGATAAATGAATGGAATTCCGGATCCGGATATTTTATAACTCCGGATTTATGCAATTTTGTCTGATTGCAATCCGGATTATCCGAATTATCCGGCCTTTCCCGTTTATTTTCATTTTTTTAAAATTGGCGAGTATTCTGAGGCTTTTTTGAATAAAATGAAAAAAAGAACAAGCAGTAAAAATTGTATTATTTTAATTACTTATGTAATTACTACTAAACTACTACTACAACTACTAGAACTTACTTACGTAACGCAATGGGAAAATATATCTACCTACAATAATAACAATTCTTCACTCAAACTTATAGAATAAACTCAAAAAAAATTACAAAAAAAAAGAATTGCAACGAACAATTAATTTAGGTTAAGTACAATTTTTTCCATAAAATAGTCCTCTGTGAATATGACATAAGAAAACAACTATCAATTATTTTCCATACATAAACTACACTAAATTTCAATCAGTCTTAAAAATGGTAAGTAATTTAATCAGTCTTCTTTAAAAACCGAGATCTAAAAAACATGAAAGTGTCGAGTGTGTCATCTTTAGGACGTGATCTTATTTTTCGCCTCGGCTTTGCAAGATAATAAAATGTACATATAAACCTTGCGCTTCATTCACTTTATCTATTAAAAAAACTGCATCAAAATCCATTGCGTAGTTTTAAAGATTTAAATATACAAAGGGACATAAGGACAGAGGATGCGACTTTGTTTTATGCTATATGTAGTGAAGAAGATGCTAGCAGTAGAGGAGGCTTTTTCGGGCTCAACGCTGGTCGCCTTTTTTCTGGAATGACTAATATTTTGCCAACCTCGCAGTTTTGACAACTTCAGGCGGCTTTGCTGGTCGACGCAACAGAAAGCAATTTATTTAGAGCATTTTTTAGGATTCTTCCGCAACCTCTACCATTTCGAAATAACGCCATTATAACACGACTTAATAAAGGCAAATCAATTTCGTTAACTGCACTTGATACCTTCTGTTGAA
>NJDC01007803.1:8612-19315 GCA_002245475.1 Calephelis virginiensis | reverse complement strand
ATAAACTCAAAAAATAATACAAAAAAAAAAGAATTGCAACGAACAATTAATTTAGGATAAGTACAATTTTTTCCATAAAATAGTCCTATGTGAATATGATATAAGAAAATAACTATCAATTATTTTCCATACATAAACTACACTAAATTTCAATCAGTCTTAAAAATGGTAAGTAATTTAATCAGTCTTCTTTAAAAACCGAGATCTAAGAAACATGAAAGTGTCGAGTGTGTCATCGTTAGGACGTGATCTTATTTTTCGCCTCGGCTTTGCAAGATAATAAAATATACATATAAACCTTCCGCTTCATTCACTTTATCTATTAAAAAAACTGCATCAAAATCCATTGCGTAGTTTTAAAGATTTAAATATACAAAGGGACATAAGGACAGAGGATGCGACTTTGGTTTATGCTATGTAGTGAAGAAGATGCTAGCAGTGGAGGAGGCTTGTTCGGGCTCAACGCTGGTCGCCTTTTTTCTGGAATGACTAATATTTTGCCAACCTCGCAGTTTTGACAACTTCAGGCGGCTTTGCTGGTCGACGCAACAGAAAGCAATTTATTTCGAGCATTTTTTAGGATTCTTCCGCAACCTCTACCATTTCGAAATAACGCCATTATAACATCACTTAATAAAGGCAAATCAATTTCGTTAACTGCACTTGATGCCTTCTGTTGAAGATCGCTACCTATGCTTACAGCGGAAAGTTGGCGATTGAATTATTCTTTGAAACTGAGCGGCACTGGATAGGTCAGAACTCTCAGAACCAGAGTCATCCACTATGTCTAAAATGAAATTCTTGGTACTACAGCTTGGTAAATGACATTTTTAATTTCATTATACAAAGCCTTCTGTTGAAGATCGCTACCTATGCTTACAGCGGAAAGTTGGCGATTGAATTATTCTTTGAAACTGAGCGGCACTGGATAGGTCAGAACTCTCAGAACCAGAGTCATCCACTATGTCTAAAATGAAATTCTTGGTACTACAGCTTGGTAAATGACATTTTTAATTTCATTATACAAAGGCTTCCTAAACGAATCTTCGTCATCTTCATTCCCATTAAAAATTTGAATAGGGTTATATAAATATTGCAACGTGCCAGCAACAAAAACTGTCGTCTCTCCATTATTCTTTTTTCAATGTTATTGCTAGTGTCATACATTATAAAATGCAAAATACTAAATAAAAAAATATCCCTGGACAGTTCACACAATTGAATCTAACCCCAAAGTAAGCAAATTAAATGCTTGTGTCATAGGTGTTATTCAAAGATACTGATACATAGAAATACTTAAATAGATACCAGAATAAATTAAATAAACACCCAGACCCGGAAATGCAGACGCCTAAATGTTCATCATACAAATGCTTGCCCCCGTCGGGAATCGAACCCGAGCCTCGCGGTTGGTCCTTGTAGTTGGGCGTGTAGGCTAGCCACTCGACCAGGCGGCAACGATAATGTGTTTTATTTCGAAATGTAGCTTGCTTCCGTAGCAAGCTGCTTTCTACGTTACAAAATGCTATGACGATCGGCTACACTACGATTTTGCTTAAAGTATATTATATAAAGTATAATTTTTTTACACAATAGGTCTCTATTGAAAATGTAACAAAATAGTAAAAAAAGCAGCTATTTCTGGACATCAATAAGCGCATTATAAGCACAGTAAAACTCCAAAAACGGACTCCCAAATTTGTCATTGGGTTTTTATTTCCAACTCTATTGTCCGCTCAGGCATGTTGCGATGACGACGCGAAATGGGGATTTATTTTTATATTAAGGAAAATTAACACAATCAATATGTATAATGTGATTTATACAGTTTTAATGATTTAAGTATGTTGTGCAGCAACTTGCCCGGGTCCACCCACCAATTGCCATCACCGTACTGACTCAGGCTCCTGTCCGAAAGTTAGGGTAGTCGTTAGACTTGCACATATTAGCTGTCACACACGCACAGCGCATCAATAAACATCTATACATAAACCATAAAATGTGCTCTATTATGTGTTTTTTTGTTACAGGTAAGTCCATGCACCACCATTCAACGCTTGTACTAGAAATGGTATAGTAATATTTAAATAGTTTCCATGATATCATAATACGTGAAACAAAAACTTTGGACCCCCTTTCACAAAAATGGAGCGGACGGAGGAGTATGAAATTTGGCACACTTATAGCTTATGTGTATGAAAAGTACAAAACGCTAATATTTTTCAATAACTGTGCGTATTAAGTACAGTAAATCAAAAAATAAAACATTACACATACTACCATATGTTTGACATACAAAGATCACAGATGGCGCACAAACTATATTCATAATGTTTGGAAACAGAGTAGTTGGTCTTGATTGTAGATGGCGTTCTTATCAAAAAGATAATTACCAATAGAACGTTAATATTTTAAAACATTTTTTTAAATAATTTAAATTAAATAACATATATTTAAAATTTATTATGGTCAAATTTCGACCAATGGGCGACCACTAGTAAGTTTTAAACGATTTTAATTTTTCGCTTTCAAAATGTGATGACGCATTGTCCGTTGGTTGGTTTTGGTCTTTGGAATATTCCACGTGTTTCGAGAACTACAGCTATATATTACAACTATAAAATGTAGTTACAACTATAGATGGGAGAGCAGTGAGATAGCTGTGTAGCAGGTCACCTGGATTCCTGCAGTCATAATATCTGTGCTCTCTATTGTCATGTTTTGGTTAATGTGTCTGGTTAAACGTTAGGTCGACCCAACGCTAACAGGAAATCTATCAGCTTGTTTGCCTTAAATTATTTAAAAACAATACAGGCGGATGGTCACAAAAGCAGTGAGTGATAAAAACAGCAATGGGGAAGTTTTTATGAAACCATGGCAACTTGGCCAGTGTAAGTAATTTTTCCTCAATAAGCAGTCCTCGCCGCCATACTGACGGGTGCTGGGCTTGCGTGATCCGAATTATTAACTCGACGGCTTTGACGGTTTGGCTTTTAGTAATTACTGCGCACAACGTGGTTGAAGCTATTCCAGAACTTAAGACGAGCTTACTTCCTTTATTATAGAAAGTAGGGCAGATTTTCTCATAATAAAACCAACTTTAAAGCCAAGGGATCAAACCGGTTCCAGACGGTTATAAAATGCTTTAAAAAAAGGTAACCTTTGAGGAAACTGTTTCTATTTTCCAATTATTATTAAATCTGCATTACATCTACTGTCTAGACGGACGCAAACCAGTGTTTACATCCAGTGTTCACAATCGTCTAGAACCCCTTTTAAATTCCTCTGGCTCACAGTTCGAAATTTTCTATCCCAAGGATATTTATGACGGCAAGTCCTCTGGTAGATATCGCTCCATATCTGTTAAATATTTTTAGTTTGATCGTGTCTAATGTTTTAATTGTTGGTTTAATAAGGGATGTTAATTCAATAATTCCTTTCTGCCATGTTAACGTTGGTGTTCATTATAAACTTAACGGCTTTGGCTTTGACGTTTTTGCTTGTTGTAATTATAGCACGCGACCGACATGGTTCAAGTAATTCCAGAACTTAAGACTTTGTACTTTCGTTGGTAGAGAAAGTAGGACAAATATCCTTTACGTAATACTACCTTGTCAGTGAAACGGTGATCTTAAAGAGCTGAAAACCTTGCTGTAGGAATTTAATACCCTCGTATACATAAAACATAATCACTACATAGTATAAAACAAAGTCGCTTTCCTCTGTCCCTATGTCCCTTTGTATGCTTAAATCTTTAAAACTACGCAACTGATTTTGATGTGGTTTTTTAATAGATAAAGTCATTGAACAGGAAGGTTTATATGCATATTTCATAACCGTGCAAAGCCGGGGCGGGCCGAAAGTTTTTAGTATTTTAGAAAACAAACAATAAGCAGGCTGCTCTCCTGCTAAAAAACAACCAAGCCTTATATTAGATCCACCTCGGTTGGCGATAGATAGGCTTGCCACCTATCACATTGTGGGACTTAGTATCTTTGGCTAGTCGTGGGTGCCCTAGTTGTGCCCCTGCTTACCACTTTGGTGAAATGGGCGTGAAGATACTTACTTACTTACTTCAAATGTTATTGGTGCCAGTCCGTCACGTTACTGATGCTATGATGGCATAAATGGGGTTGTTGTTATTGGAACTTTAGTAATAATACGGAAAACACTACATCTTTTCATGATCGGTTGCTCTAGTAGAAATATAATTACTATTAAATGTAATCCAGTCACCTAATTAACCACTCATAGTCGGTGGGGTCGTTACATTCAATATAAGTTTTTGAAGTGAAAACTTCTTTAGCAGAATTTTGCGCACTTTTTTTGTAATTGGTAAAAACTTCTAAACTCGCGTCAGGCCACGTGACCTGATCGAAAATTCGTAAGACGGATTGAGAGTAAAAAACCGGCGCAGTGAAGGAGAGGAAGTACCCTCTTTCTTCCTACGACGCGGCAAAAATGTATGCCTGCGCCTGCTGTTTCGTTTAGAAGGCGCAGGGCGCTTGCGCGAATGTTCGTGTTGTCATGTTTGTGTACGATAGCGGAATAAATGAATATTGTATCCTTCCACATAAATGATAGTTGTCGTTCACTTTCATACTGATAATTAAAGTAATTCGTGGAAAATTATTTCCTAACCATTCCAAAATATCAAAAATGCACAATGTTAATATTCAAGTTTTCACTTCTGCCAGCACTCCCGGAGTGCAACCGGTCGTTTTTTTTAATTTCTTCTGAAAATGATAACATAATTTGTCAATGTGTTCATTTGTTACTAGGGATTTAAGCGCAAGTCGGCTTTTAGGAATTTCTTATCTTAAGTGAATATGTTTGCTTGTTTAAGAAAATAAAATAATATTTAACAGTAATTTTCCCCGTGTTAAACCGGGCACATTTGCATAATAGACCATCTGCCTTCTTGCCAGGCAACTCGTAAAAGGCGAGCAAAGGCTTACCGTCACAAACACTGTGACATGATCTGACAAGGTGGTAGAGTTTCGCAGCGACTTGTCCGGATCGGTACAAGCGTCTGGTAAGACGCCAATTCCTACCGCCATAACGTCAGTGCTTGCCGTTGACGCGTTTCGGTGCGGAGGATAATGTAGCCGGTATGCTTACTTTTTCTCGAGGCCTAACATCACGATTTCAGGTTGGCAACGCACCATTTGGTGTCTCTAGCCGGCTTTAATTTCTTACCATAAGGAAATCCGTCTGCTTGTTTAACTTCTAATGTCATAAAAATAAATAATATATAATATTCATTTAATGACCACATTATTTTCCCCTATTATTATATATTTCTCCCCGACCCTGCTTCGCACTGGTAAAAACCAATCTCTTCAATCACTAATAAAAAATTATCTAATAAAAAATTGCATCAAAATCCGTTTCGTAGTTTTGAAGATTTAAGCGTACAAAGGGAGATACGGATAAAGGAAGCGACTTTGTTTTATACTATGTAGTAATGTTATTTATTCGGCTCTTTCGATTCGAAATATTTATTAAGGTAAATACACATTAGGCTATTTATAGGATTTTCCCATACCACAAGACAAAATCTACTATTTTAATAGTGTGATAAAATAACCTATCACATCCGGGATAAATATAGAGCATTCGGCTAACCTACACAGTACATTCTAATCTAGTACATTATATCTACCACTTCGGGAATACGGATGTAGAGATACTTACTTTTTTACTATGTATGGTACGAAACTACATTATCCGTGTGTAGTGTACCAGTAACATTTACCCACCTCGCCTTATCCCCACGGACCAATATAAAATCTGTTACACGCGAATGTATCATACACGTCGTAAACTTGACGTAATCGTCGATTAACGATTCCTCACCTCACAGTTTGACGAAAGCATAATGATAGGTTAGATATTTAATTTCAGTAGTATGCTTGAGATAGCTTTTCGAAACTTACAGGGATCGAACCCTACCTATTGTCTATCCCACCTGTTCGTGTCTGAATTTTTTTTTTATTTCCTAAAAATTCGTGATAGTGATGATGACTTGGAACTGACCAGATGTCCTGATGATGTGTTGTTCACCTATGACTATAGTGTTTAACCACTTGTGTGAGTAAGGTTAGGTTAGTTTTTTTATGAGAACGGAAGACAAAAACAAGCAGACGGATTTCCTGATGGTATGAAATTCACGCTGCCTAAACTCACCAAAGGTGGTTATGGTGCGTTGCCAACCTGAGTTCGGGATCTAAGACCTAAGGCAAAAGTAAGTTTATCGGCTACATTACCCTCCGAACCGGAACACGTCAACGGCATTCATTGACGTTATGGCGACAGGAATAGGTAAGGCTGTGCTAAGGTAAGGCTACATCCTAGACTCGAATAGGCAAGGTGGTGGAATAAACACATAAGAAAAGTCTCTCGACCGGTTTTGAAAAGCGTTCACTTGACACATATTCTTCTAAGTGGCCTGGAACTACGAGAACATAGTTTTTTAATAGGAATATAAAGTTATAAAATAGCTATGTACTTTGAAGATGTTACCTATAATGCAATTACGACAGTCTCTAAAGGCGCCGCTCAGTGCTAAAAAAAAGTTTTAGAGTTTTTTGCCAGTTTTTTAATAAAGTGTTGAATACATTTCGACCTTTTGTCACTTTTCTATTTAAACGCAGGTGTCCCATCGAAACTCTTACTGTCCCGCACCATTCAATATGAATGTTTTAATTTCACTGTTAACCGTATTAACTCCTATTTCTGCAATAAAGACTTATTCTGATTCCTAATTTATTGTAGTGTTTTAATTAATAAAACAGAACTATTCGAAACTGAGACGAATTCAAAAATTTAAAAATCATTGAAAGCAATGAAAAAGCATTCTAAAGTTACTGATAGTGTAACTATCAAGATATTGGGCTTTGTTTGACATCATAAATAGACACAAATCAAAAGACTGAAATATTTTATGAAAAGGGGTCAAGTAACCCAAGCATTTTATGTCAAAGATAAATAAGTATATATACTATTGCCTTGTTGGTCTGTCGTATCGTAAATTTTTCATAAAATTCAATTAAGCAGTTGGTATTTCGTGACTGCTATAAAATTTTCTCTTAATTTCCCCGAGGTGGGTGCTCGTCTATTACCAATATGTTGCAAAGTTTCTTGTGTTCCACTTTTAAACTGGTTCTCCATCGAAATCGAACGGTTAATATAATTTATGAGACGCAACAACAAACAAGTATAGGCGCTAAATTTACCTTACTGGCTATGCGATTGACTAATAAACAATTCTATCGTCAACAACAAATAACTATAGGCGTTAAATTTACCTTACTGGCAATGCCATTGACTAATAAACAATTCTATCGTTATTGTCATTCTTCTAATTACTTAAATATGAAAGTTTGTGTGTATGGATTTTTGTTACTATTTCACGCTCGAATGGCTGACCCTGAATACCCTGGCCATGAGGAAGCAACGTACCAATGTAATGTTTGGTGACAATTGGCGAAGATCTCGTACCATTAGGAGGTCACTTTTTGCTATTATAGAGCCCCTTGCACGTTTTTGGGTTTTTGATAATGGGTGACTTTATTAAACTATTGAATAAAGTTTTAGTACAGGGTGATTTATCCTACGTTATAACTAACTGGTACATATTATTTCCGTCTTGCCAACGGTAATTACTTGCACAGACATAAACAAGTAACTAAGATTATCCACCAGCAACTTTCTCTTCGATATGGACTTGTGGGTTTTGAAGTTCCTTACTATAAGTATACACCGGAGCCAGTTCTTGAGAATAATTATGTTCGCATGGCTATTCTCTACTGGGGCCAGTCCATCATCACGGACTATTGTCGCCAATAATCCTGACATTGTGCTTTTAGATCGGTTAGAGTGTCGGGCTTTTTTTGTTGATATCACAGTTCCATGTGACATTAACTGAAAGATTAGAAAGCTGAGGAGGAACAATAGTCAAAATACATACACTTGGCTCACGAGGCTACCTACTTGTGGGATGTTGACTTAACAATAATTGTCTCGATAGTCGTGTTAATAAACGATCGTATAGCGAAGAATCTCGACCAACATCTGAAGAGACTCGCTCTCCAATCCTGGTTAAGGGTAGTATTCAGATGGCAGCAAATTTGGGGATGGTACGAATTTTGCAGGCAATTCCTCAGTCTGTCATCCTGGCCACTGACTGCTTAGTTGTAAGATCACCGCGCGACGCGTCGTGTGGAATCTATTTTTTATTTTTATGATTATAATTTGTTTTTTTATTGGTATTAATTGTATAAAATAAGAAATGAGGATAGTAAATGATATTAATAATAAATAAAGGGTATATGATACAATACATAGCATAATGGTAAGCAATATTGTTAATGTACCGACTCACAATTTCTGATTTGTATAGATTTTAACACAAAAATATCGAAATCTTCTGATACAAGCGGTGTCCTCAGGGCACTGAGTATTTCCGATTTTTCGGCCGCATTGTCCTCCAGGGAAATCACGGTATGACGGCCATCTGCTCAATCGCTAACAGTTTACGGACTCATGATGGGATGCCTACCGGCACGAATAGTTTTTAATTAACTATCTTGCTGTTTCCATGCAAGATGACAGATTTGAAAGCTAAATTTTGTTTTGACTAGCCTATAGTTCCGTCTGCGCGTGTTTTAAAATACTTTTTAACTTTTCTTCAAATAATATATAGATATCCTTAACAGAACTACTTTCACACAAAGCAACTTATATTATAAGTGGGTGTTTATCAAATTTATTCAGGTATATATTTAAATATTTCTATGTATTAGAATCGTTGGCTAACACCCATAACACAAGCATATAATTTGCTTACTTTGGGGTTAGATTCAATTCGTGTAAATTGTTGTCCAGGGATATTTATTTATTTTATTTATAAGTATCCGTTTTTTTAAACAAGGTAGAGACAACTTGACAATTTTTGAGTTGTGAAAATATGAAATGAAATGAAATTTATGTATTTGCTGAATATGTGTGTTAGAAGTTGTTACAATTTTTTTTATACCAACATATTTTACCACATTGTGGTGTGCAAATATTGATAAATTTATACAATTTCATTATTTATAATAACAATATATTATATTTTAATTTTTTAAATGTTTAGGTTAGCATAAGCTAGCACTGTTCCCAAATGTTTGCTTGTGAAATGAATCTTGGTATTTGAGGTAATGTGTAGTATCTTATTTTATACGTGTACTTGTGAATGGCATTTGGATATTGCTCCTACCACTATGTCCTAAATTTCCTCCAATGATCATTTTCAAGTGGAGGTCGTCAACTAGAGGCCTAACATGACTCCTCTAGATATAGATACAAAATGTAATAGAAAATTGATAGATCATCGTTCACGAGCATTATCCTTGGGACACCGAGCGTTCCCGATTTTTCGGCCGCATCATCCTCCAGGGAAATTATGGTGATGACGGGCCCGTCTGCGTAGCGTGAGTAGTTTTTAATTCATAATCACAGCGTTTTAATAGATTCAAATGTTCTATGTGGATTAGCGTTGTTAGATTTTTGGACCAAAGCGGGATTTCGAAATCTTACTAGGAGAAAAAGCAGAAATCTTAACCGAAAACGGAAAAATATAAAAAATAAATTTTTAAATTTAAATTTCCGAACAATGAATATATTTACAAAGTAATCTATATATTCATACGTGATGCCAAAACTTTGGATCCTTGTTAACTAAAATTGCGCGGACGCAGCAGCATAAAATTTGGCACACCTACTGCCTTATTAATAAACACGGAGTAAAGTACTCCAAGGTTTAACCTGGTATTATAGTCTCTATTACAATGTAATACAGACTATAATATCAACTTAATCTTACACCTACCCTACACCACATTTATTAATAAGACGGTTATAGTTTACGTGTAGGAAAAGTGCAGAACGCTAATATTTTTCAATAATAATGCTTATTGTAAAAATAAAAGTACCGTACTTTACATTTAATCAATAAATAAAGCGTAACCCACACTACCATGCATTTGACACTCACAAACAAATATATTGATGTTGACGATAAAAGATCACAGATGGCGCACTAACTATACAGGAAACAAAGTAGTTGACCTTAAGAAATGAAGATCGCTTTTTTATCAACAAGATATTAAAATTTTGATATTAAAATGGTCGAATTTCGACCACTAATCTTAATAAATAGAAACACCATAATATTTCTCTAATGAAGAAAAATGAAGAAAGGAGGACGGCACAAGATAGCTTCTGATATATTAAAATGGGTAATTCAATTCAGATTTTAATGAATTTACGTAAAGTAATAAGTGCTTAGGACATTTAGTTTTGGGCTTAGTAGTACGTAATACTGAATGTTTTATACATTCAAATATTGCCAAGTATTATGTAATCCACTTGAATACCAGTCAGTACTAGTTCTCTAGTGTGAAGCTCAATACCATATTTTAAGGATAATTTGCCTTCCATCTTGCAGTGGTATTTTTTTTTTCGAAATGAATACTGTTGTGTACGTCTAACGACTTTTACAACGTCACCGGGCTAAGGGGCGAGCAGAATGCTCAGCCAGAGATTGAATTATGGGTGGGGCATTGGACCCCCCTCCCTAAGGGTGTCTCCTGTAAGACCGTACCTCGGCTTAGGGTGGGATCTTGGTTCGTTTCGGAAGAGGATATCGTGGCTGT
>NJDC01007795.1:33921-45150 GCA_002245475.1 Calephelis virginiensis | reverse complement strand
ATTAGCGTATCGTGTATTTCCTCGTTGCCGCCAAACCTCATTATATGAGCTTGGGTTATGAGGCCATCGCTTTACCCAAGAGTCTGACATGACTAACTGACGACTTATGAGTTATGACTGATGACTAATTATAATTAGTTAAAATTGATGTAAAATTTGAGGCAAATTTCTACTTGACTAATGGCAAAATATTAACGTGAAGGCCAATACTTAAAGAAAGAAAGAAATATATGTTAAGCTGTACCAGTATACAATGGGTCGACACAAGCTCGGCCGCAAGATGTTTGACAGCAAATCTGTTCGCCACACTCGTCGTCCTCGCTACAAGGCGTAGCTCGCGCTGGACATCTGCTTTCTTCTGTTGGACATCTTCCCCTTAACTCGGCATTTACTAGAAAGAGAAGAAATTGAAGCATGATGAAATTGCATAAATTTTAGGTAGCACGCTAATACATTTAGTCCAAAAAATATTGGCGATGGATTATTTGTTTATGGTTCCAAGTACATATTTTTAATTTTTTTTGTTGTTCGAATGGCACAACTATTTTTCATTTTGGCACGGAGTTTGAGTCGCATCTGTTGTTTATATTAAACCCAATACTGTTTTTTATTTATATTACATTTAGAGTGTATTGCGAATTTCATAAGGAAAAAAAATACAGCACAAAGAGTTTGTCATAACTTTCGTTTCGTCAATAGAATTTCGTGTTCGGTGTCACTGAAAATGTTACAGAAAACTTATCAAAACGCATGCTTATATGTGGCATAAAGCGTTAAACATCGCAAAAGTGAAGGAAACTGACTGAAAATCCTCAGTCAACTCTGAGAGAGGTAGCCGCTGAACTTTCTGTATCTCACGCGTCACGTATCATTTTAACTAGTTATTTGTGTATGAAACATGTTGCCGCTTGGCTGGTACCAAAGACCTTCAAAAACTCAAACGCAAGAGAGTCGATGAGGACATGCTAGATTTTTTTTATGATATTGAAAGGCAAACAAGCAGATGGATTTCCTGATGGTAAGAAATTCTCGCCGCCTAGAGACACCAAAGGTGGTAATGGTGCGTTGCCAACCAAAATCAATAGGATTTTATAATTGTATGTACATAACCGGTTATTGTTCTTCACTATCTTGCATGTCCCTAATTAGTTGACCACGACTGTATATACTATACAATAAATATAATGTAATACTAATAATAGAACACCCAACATTAATTAAATGCGTTGTCACTGGTGACGAGATGTAGGTTTACGAGTTTGACATGCAAACTAGTCAATAAGATTTTGTGTAGCGCTTTCTAACTAACCCTAACCTTAGAGGTCAATGACCCTAACCGAAAAAATCCTGCCAAACTCAAAAATCAAAGACGTCATGTTGAGCACAAATTATAAAGACTTATGTACAAATGTTGAGTGTTTGCTTTGACTAACGCGGTGCATTCAGAATTCTTGCCGGAAGGTCAAACGGTAATCAAAGAATATCATTTGAACGTTATGCGGAATTTAGGAGAGCAAATTCTACGAAAAGGACCAGATTTTTGGACAGAAAATGTTTGGAATGTTATATGGAAGAGAATGTTGTAATGCCTCTGTGGTCTAGCGGTCCGGGTGTTGGACTTGACTGCATGAGGTCCCGGGTGCGAATCCCGGGTCGGTCAACAAAAAGAAATTTGGATTTTTCCAATTTTCTAATAAAAAAAATGTTGGTCGGGATTGGAATTGTGTCTGGTTGGCGATAGGCTTGCCACCTATCACATTGTGGGACTTAGTTTCTTCGGCTAGTCGTGGGTGCCTTGGTTGTACCTCTGCCTACCTCTTCGGGGATATGGGCGTGAAGATACTAAAATGTTTGGACTTTCCACTACCACATGGGCATCATTATGTACGAATTTTTGATCAAACCCCAAACAAATCATCGAGCAATCACCACATTCACAAGATAAGGCTCCAGCCAACTTCATTCTTTTCCTAAACTCAAATTAGGTATAGCACCCGTTTTCAATCTCCCGATTAGATAAGGAATAAAAGGATTCGCGGCGAGAACTAAACTCAATTCCGGAAACAGCGTTTAAAAATGTTTTGATGGTTGGATTATTTGCTGGCATGTGTCGTTTCTGTAGGACTTTCTTTGAAGGTGATAAAATAAATTTTTGAGACTAACAAACAGTTTCTGTATTATTGATCTTTTCCGGTACTTTCTTGACAGAGTAGTATGAAATGTCTGTTAGCCTAAAGGTTGACTGCATGAGAATGCATATGGCATTAGGTTTGCTTTTTGTATCTACTAAATTTTTTTTTCATTTATGTACAATAAAATTTTAAACAAGTAAATAGCATATTTGTGGTTCTTAATTAAGTAAATATATCCCCTTTAGACTATAGATTTAGATTATAAATATATAATATAACTAGATCGCCTCTTTGGTTTAGCGGTCCGGGTGTTGGACTTGACTGCATGAGGTCCTGGGTTCGAATCCCGGGTCGGCCAACAAAAAGAAAATTGGATTTTTCCAATTTTCTAATAAAAAAAAAATGTTGGTCGGGATTGGAAATGTGCACGGTTGGCGATAGACTTGCCACCTATCACATTGTGGGACTTACTTAGTGTCTTCGGCTAGTCGTGGGTGCCTTGGTTGTACCTCTGCTTACCTCTTCGGGGATATGGGCGTGAAGATACTTTTTTTTAATATAACTAGCTGTTACCCGCGGCTTCGCCCGCGATAAATTGAGATGTAAGCTATCCTATCCTTCAAGTTAGGTCAAACTGCACACGGTGTTTTTAAGTAAGTAGTTTAGGAGTCCATCGCGGACAAACAACGTGACACGTAATTTATAGATATCAAGATTTTACTAAAACTTAATTGCGAAGCGGTTACACATGAAATTGAAATAGAAGTCTTTTTTTTTATTATAGGAAGGCAAACAAGCAGACGGATTTCCTGATGGAAAGAAATTCACGCCGTCTAGGGACACCAAAGGTGGTAATGGTGCGTTGCCAACCTGAGGCCGGGATGTTAAGCCTCGAGCAAAAGTAAGTCATTCTCGTTCATACAGAAAAACAAATATACAATGCATAGTAGTCGGTTGTAGGTACCCGAATAGACCTAGTTTGCTAATTCACGACCAAAACACTAGGTTATCGTCTGAGGGAGGTTTTAAGAGTGTTCAAGAACTGCATGTTTGTATAAAAAGAGTGTGGAGGAAACAAGTTTGTGAGAATCGTCAAAGAGTATATAAATACTACGTATTAAGAGGCGGGACTCCCATAGATACATAGCAAATCCGAATTTGTATAAAGTTTACTTGAAAAAGTATAACCCGTATTATTTGAAAGTAAGTCTAAAGGCATTTAGATATAAGGCAACTAGTGTTATATGATTTGGGCGAATAAAAAACATAGCAAACTTATTTTTTTTATTTTTTTATATGAAAGTTGCGCCAAACTGAGAATCGTGTCACTTGTCACTCGACATTCTCATGAAAATATTACGTTTAATCTTACAAATTATGAACGCGAAAGTTTGTATGTTTGTTAGTTACTCCCTCACGCAAAAACTGTTGAAGCGATTTTCATGAAATTTGGAGGATACTTGAGGATACACACTTACGGCCAATGTTAATAATGCATCTTAATCTAATGAATTTCAAGCAATATAGATAGCTGCGTATCCGGCGGCCTATCCCATACCTAATTGCCATATTTATCCTGTCCACAGATATGTTATTGGCAAGCGATAACATAAAAATGGATCAAAATATCAATCTTGGACAGTAAGTTTTGGATTACGATTGATTATTAATATTGGCCGTTAGAGGATAACTTGGATTAACACATGTCTTACTAATATTATAAACGCGAAAGTTTGTATGTTTGTTTATTGTTACTCCTTAACTCCCAAACTGCTGAACCGATTGTCTTGTTTGGCATATACATAGAAGGTAACTTGGATTAACACATGGGACAGATTTTATTACGAAAAAATGTTCCTGTGGAACCATTAACCATATGGGCAACGCCACGGGCATCGGCTAGTGATAAATAAGGGTAAACCCAAATCAGGCGTAACCCAACCGGTACAAATTGAGCGGATGTGATCATTATTGTAAATTGCATGTTATGATGAAACATTTGCTCCAGATAGGAGCGTTAATTTTACAAACTGTAGTTAAGGTGACGGCGAATAGGGAAATTAATGCAAATTAAATTTTGCAATGCAATGCAATGCAATTTCAACAAATTATTATTTAAATAGTATTTGACTAAGTTTCCGTCTATTTCAATGCTGTAAAAATGATCTATTTTGATATTATACTAAGATATAAATTGTACGTACATATCTTTACGCCAAATCGCAAATTGGGTAAGCAGAGAGTAGCGAGTGCCAAATTTCACGATCCATGCAGACCTTTTAGCCCCTTCCATATTCATCACTTTTTTCTTACAAACAAGCCGGTTTTGTAAACTCTTGACACCACCCCCGGATATAAAAAAAGCGATTTGATCGTGGATTGTCAATTATCATTTTAACACCAACACTTTCTTTTAATCTCACTCTTTCTCGAATCTCACTGTTCACAAAAAAGTTTAATTTAATAGCAGTAAAATTACAAAAACTAGCTCCGGTTTCAGCAAGTATATCATATAAGTACACAAAAAATGGGTATTTGTCTACATTTCACTGGGATGCCATCATCATATCCAGACTTGGTGGCAACGGGATCACCTCGTCAGTGGCAAATACAAATACAAAAATAAATTAAAATCGGTTCAGAAATTATGGAGAAACCTTACGTACATAATAATATATAGTATATAATATATAAATAGTAATTGTTGCTCAAGCATTTTTCAGATTATATTGAATGAATGTTTCTGTCAAATTAATTTCATAGGTATTAACAAAGTAACATGTTATGTAAAGTCAGTTAAAATATAAAACTAGGTTTTATCCGCGGCTTCGGTCGCATTTCAGTGATTGAAAAAGTACAGGATACTTTTTGTTACTCATAATATCTCCACTCACTTGTAATATACACACTTACCTTTAATACCTCCAAGAATATGTGAACAAAGTTTGATGATTGGTTAAGTAGTTTTCGGATGAAACAAACAAACTGACAATCGCATTTATAATGTTAGTAACCTGGGTTATGTTTACACGAATAATAAATTATAATTTATTCGATAACAAAATTAAATATCATAATCTTCTGGCGCCGACAACTTAACTTATGGAATGGCCTTGTATTGACTAATAATGAGATGGTAATTTAGTTAGTTTAGTTCTCCACTCGCATTCACCGCCTAAATTTACCTAAAGTATCGTAGAGCGAGGTCTCAGGTAATATATCCTTAAAAGTAACCTAATTATGTTTTAATCAACTAAAAGTTACATTAATAAAACTAATTTGTAAACTAATTTTCATTGTTGGTAGTGTTTTATGGTAACTAGTCATTCTCGTCGTCGTCGATTCTCAAAGCTATATCTCTGTTGGCAGTTGGCATTCTTATATTCTGCAGGGCTAGGATGCGTATAAGAAGAAGTGTAATAGGACGGTATGTAACAGGTAGTCTATTTGCCTTATTGCCTTTCTATAATGTAGAAAGTAATATAATATTATATTACTAAATAAGTGCTTTCGGCTAATGGTGTGTGTCCAGGTTGTCCCTCTACCTATGGGGATGTTGGCGTAAAGATACTTTAATTTTATAAAAAAAAGTGGCTGTAAGAGAACAGAAAATTCTAAATCGCAAACAGCCATGCTACCCAGCCAGGCTACTCTAAAGATATCCTTTATTAGAGCATTTGTATTTTGAGGATCTTGACTAGCAGGACAGGTTCAGTACCTAGGTAAGGTAGCCAGCTTATAAAGCTTGTCTTACAGTCTGAGTTACTAGAATTTTATAAATTACACTTGTACAGCACAAGTTCACAATACTTAACTGATGTGGAAAACAAAAACTCATCTATTCAAAATATAAGATTTTATAATTCAAAACAAGAGCAAAGTGAGGCTTATCTGGTATATTTCTAAATCGCACTTGTGCGTTTCCTCATTAAAAAATGGAGTTTACCCCAGAACTGATTATGGAAAGTATAAACATTAATGTCAAAGCAAATATTGTTCTAGAAATATATTTAATTATGAAACCAGAGCAAAGTGGGGCGAATTGATGAAAATAATGTTCTTATCATTGTAGACCCCCAGGCAATAAGTGTTAACAGATAATTAAAAACAACGACGTTTTAATAAGCCCAAGGAAAATCATGTGTGGAGATACGGGTGATGCACGAATAGGGTTGTCAAAGAAATTGTAATTAATCTTGTTTTATTTTAATTAAAATGTCAGTTGTTTCCGGCGGCCTCATCCGCGTGTTAAAGTTATTTGTACTCATAGTTTTCGATGTTAGAATATGTAGAAAGTGTAATAGTACAATTTTATTTTTACATTAATAATTGCAAACGGAGTTTCACAAGGCGCCAAGGTTTGAAAGCTTCGAGATATCCTTGTGGTGGCTCTGCTAAGCATTTACTACTTTTATTTTAGGTGTATGCTATCTTTTTCCAGTTAGCCCGAATATGTGGCAGTTGTTAACGTTTTCAGATGACAAGATTAATCGTCTGTAAACGTATGTTGTGTACATTTTTGTAGAATCAAAGTAACATCTGACAAAAAAATAAAATAAAATATGAAGCCAAAACAGGCTTTAGTAGCAGCCCTAAAGTCAATGAAAATTGTATATATTTATAAAATATCTGTAACGTAGATATTACATATTACCCACAGCTGTTTCACAAGTTTATAGTACACATAAAAGTAAATTTAACCAAGTTCGTCTCTTCATTCATCTCTTCTGAAATAATTTTATTATATGTATAGATTACTGTACAAATTGAAACTGAATGAAGTGTATTATAGAAAAGAGCAACTATTATAAAAAAATATGATAAATAATTGAATCTTTCTAAAGGCCAGCGTAAAGATTTTTGCGTAACGTAACTGCGTAAAGTGTTTAAATCAAAATAAAATGCATCTTTACGCCACAAAATGTATACGTTTAACAAGACGTCTAAACATGAAAACCGGTGCATAGTAAATGGATGAGACTTACCAGAAGTAAGTCTTAATATATCCAGCTCAATAGAAAATGAACCCAAGCACTAAAAAACTAACATTATCTACACACAATGTAGGTTTCATTTCGCAACGAAAGCATCATAAGGAGAATTCGATTGCATGCAATCCATTTACTATACACTGTCTTTCCTGTTAGTCTCGCTGTACCTAATGGGTGCGTATACTCTTTTGGTGCGAAATTGCAATTCCAAAAAGTAACGCCTTCTTCTATAAATTATAATCTATTTATAAGTTACAACCCTATTCCAACTAGCGTAATAAAACTACATCGATTAAAATTCATTACAAAGCTGGTTATATGTGGATGACATAACCACTTTCATTGCATTATAATCATATAGAGACGTAACTGGTACTTACCGTGTTGTAAGAGAAGCAGGCACGCGCACAGCAGCGCCACTGGGGTCATCATCGTTGCATTACAATATCTGCACCTGGAACAAGGGTAGAAAGCATGTAGACTTTAGGGATGAGACAAACATCCAGCATCCAACCAGCATCTACGGGATACATTCGGAAATCGGTTGGCTAATTTTTAAAATGAATATAAATAAATATCTCTGGATAAATTGTACAAAGTAAATAGATTTGTTTTGAGTTTGTGTTACTGTAAATAATATTTAAAAAAGAATCTTCACACCCGCATCCCCATCGAGGTAGGCATCCACGACTACTACTCAACGTGATCAATCTAACGCCAACCGTGTACACATCCCATTCCGGGCAATGTTTTTTGTTTTCAAAACAAAACTGTAAAATTTTTTTCGTTGCTGACAAAATGCCCGGAATCAAATCCATAACCACAGGAAGTCAAGTCAACACCAGGCAGCTAGACCACAGAGGCGATGGCCAAAATAATTAAATAGATACGAGAATTAATAAATTTAATAAATGCACACAGTCCTGAAGTACAGACACATTTTCATTAGATAAATGCCTGTCCCCAATGAAAATCGAACCTGAGCCTCGTGCTTAGTCAGTGGCGTTAGGCGTAAATACTATGCCCTCTACAAACGTTTAAACATTTACAGGTAAACACCGAAGAATGGTAGATGAATAGTTACAAATGGCATTTCAAGTGCCGAGGATTGAAAGTGAAATAAAAATAATGTGGTAGTTAGTTAATTAAACTACAACGCAACGTGATCCAACGCCTGACTCAGATTCGTCAAATTTTCAGCCACTATTACAACTGTGCTCGCTATTGTTGTGTGTTAATTTGGAGGGTGCTTAAGGTAGTCGACAAGCTAAATTAAGAGGTTTAATATCCCTCAGGTTGGCAACGCATTATTATTTAGCGTTTAAAATGTCTGTTCGTTTGCATTAGACTGTTAAATACTTAGGATGCGTTGAGTTATACAAAAGCAGAAGATAGATACGTGTTCATCGACAAGTTCAATATTTTCATTGTCGTTATTTTCACTTTATGGACAAAGCTAGTCTACATAATATATTATACTTCATTTAATTTGTGATAACATCAATATGTAGAAAGAAAGAACGCTAATAAGCAGAGTTAGTGCGTAAATACTCGGTTTGAAGCTAAGGAGTACCTAACGAGGAAAAGCTAAAGTACGTTTATACAAGTATGTAGATGTAGCCGTGCGGTAAACATCTAGTAGTACACGTATAGTACAGTAACCAAACGAAATATCAGGTCCCCTAATAGTTCCTACTTTGAAAGTATTGTAATGATGTCAGATATTTCATGTGCTGACTGTACTATGTAAACAAGAAAAAAGTTAATGAAAAATATTATATCCAAAGAAACCAAGAATAATCACGTTCCTCAAACATGCCCTGAGCTAAAAAGCGTTTTCCTTCGAGCGTTACAAATATTTTTGTTATCTTACTTCAGGACCACATACCGGCGCTGTTTTTCTAACAACGATATCGATGTCTGTATTTTTGTACGCTCTCGCAAATACAGTTTACCTACCTTACTTACCTATTCGCCTGACCTATTTCTGCCAACTTATGACAGTTATGTTGTAGTCTAGAGGATGGTACTTTAGGCCTGATTCTCCGGCCACATGATAGCCACATACCTATATACCTATATTTTTTATGTGAGAGGTCAGTGAACAACCATACCGGTTTCCTCATGCTAAGAATCAAAGGTGGCCTATAGACACCGTAGATGTTATACGTCCATACTGTGACCGCGATATTAGGCCAATTGTGCAAAACCGGAGTAGACCGGAACATGACAG
Organism: Calephelis virginiensis; assembly: GCA_002245475.1. Lineage (NCBI taxonomy): Eukaryota > Metazoa > Arthropoda > Insecta > Lepidoptera > Riodinidae > Calephelis > Calephelis virginiensis. Next base: position 35,794 of record NJDC01007795.1, on the reverse strand, counting down.
ATTCGTTATGGCGGCAGAAATAGATTAGGCGGTGGATTCTCAACCCGAATATTTTCCTGCACGGCACTCTACAATCAGTGACCTCGTTAGTTATGATCTATCTTTCCTATTCTTGTTCCTGGCAGGGAGGCAGGTGGTTAATTCTCCTCAGCGGACCTGGACCAACACGGGGAAAACATCTACTGAGTCTATAGGCAACGGTTTTCTTTTACCACCACAAAAGCCTTGTTATAGTTTCCTTATACCATAAAAATGGTTTGGCGTTTATTCAAACAAATGTAGAGTAATCGAGTCAATTGTTAGCAAAGTTTTACTTTAGAACATTATTAGCAAATTATAATGATATTGGGTATTTATAAAATTAGATTTTGATCGCCTCTGTCGTCTTGCGGTCCTGGTGTTGGACTTGACTGCATGAGGTCCCGGGTTCGAATCCCGGGTCGGCCAACAAAAAGAAAATTGGATTTTCCCAATTTTCTAATTAAAAAAATGTTGGTCGGGATTGGAAATGTGCCCGGTTGGCGATAGGCTTGCCACCTATCACATTGTGGGACTTAGTGTCTTCGGCTAGTCGTGGGTGCCTTGGTTGTACCTCTGCCTACCTCTTCGGGGATATGGGCGTGAAGATACTTTAGATTTTCCCGATGACTTATTCTTTGTCTTCTCTGCGTGAGTCCTATGAGAGGTAGGTAGGATAGAGGTTATTTTTTATCTTAGTTTCGAAATTTAGGTAATTAATATTATAACAGAAGTACTAGAGTTTGTACCGAATGGATATTGACATGAAATCCTTTATATATAAAAAGATTGACAGAAATTGCGTAATGCGAATATTTTTTCAATTTGTTGAACAAATAAACTTTTTATTTGCTTAATCATGATTACTGCACTCTTGAATTAGATATATCCTGTAATAATATACTATTGTTCTATAAATTTTAAAGAAAGAAAAAATTTCGCCCCAGACAGGATTTGAACCTGTAACCTTTCGTCTCAAGCCGACGAATGCTCTAACCAATTGAGCTACTGTGGATTCAAGTCCCGTGGCGAAATTTTTAATTCCTTTCTAACCCGTTAACGCGGGTAGTTATGTCCTATAGATACACAATTCTGAGTACCCACCAAATGAGTTCATCATTACAGATGAAATTCACATTTTAGAATGGCCATAACTTTCGTTTCTCGCAACGTATTTTAATTTTAGCACTTGCCCTGTGCTTGGGATAAATTTTCTATAAATTTTAAAGAAAGAAAAAATATACTACTGTTAAAAATATACTATTGTTTGAAATAAATAGATTATTAAACAAATATAGTATAATGGAAACGGCTTTGATTAAACAAAAGGCTTTGAATTTAAATAAAAATTATATGGAACGATATAAATTATGTTAATATTAACACAGTGCGAAAATAAAAATTATTCATGTAATAGGTACAAGCCGAATCGATAGTACCCGCTGCAAGTTATGGCTGGTATTTTATCGCGACGTTAATTCACCTTTGAATCTTTGAAGACACGGAAATTCTTAGTTATCTTCACGCCCATATCCCCGAAGAGGTAGGCAGAGGTACAACCAAGGCACCCACGACTAGCCGAAGACACTAAGTCCCACAATGTGATAGGTGGCAAGCCTATCGCCAACCGGGCACATTTCCAATCCCGACCAACATTTTTTTATTAGAAAATTGGAAAAATCCAATTTTCTTTGTGTTGGCCGACCCGGGATTCGAACCCGGGACCTCATGCAGTCAAGTCCAACACCCGGACCGCTAGACCACAGAGGCGATAATTCTTAGTTATCGACAAATAATTTGATTTCATTCGTTACGGCCCTGTACAGTTTTTTATTACAATTGGACGTAGTTAAGC
>NJDC01007795.1:14024-33658 GCA_002245475.1 Calephelis virginiensis | reverse complement strand
TTGATTTCATTCGTTACGCCATCTATACCCTGTACAGTTTTTTATTACAATTGGACGTAGTTAAGCAGAAAGGACCCAATCCACATCTAACTAGTTTTGAGATAATTGACTTTGAAGTTTATGTATATATAATAAATATGTACTGGCCATATATGTGCGTTGATAACAAATGATTATTAAACAAATTTCAGAGTATAGTATATCTGTAGGATCTTTTACTAAACGAAAGCATAGAGCTTTACGACCTCTTTAGTATTTTTAACTCAATTTTGTTGCTTGTGTGGGTTGGATCCTTTCTGCTTAACTACGTCCAATTGAGCCAAGAATATCTAAAGGAATTTATAAAACCTATTCACACGGAAGAAAATTCAACGATCGTTGTGCATATCTTAAATACCGCATAAAATACCCGTATCTCAATCCAAGACTTAACAATGCTGTTGCACCAAAAGTCAATGATTGTTTTATGATATTGAAAGAAACCGATGGATTTCCTGATGGTAAGAAATTCATGCCACCAAAGGTGGTAATGGTGCGATGTCAACCTGAAGCTGGGATGTTAGGCCACGAGCATAAGTAACATTACCGGCTATCTTCCCTTGTAACTGGAACACGTCATGCCGTTATGGCAGTAGGAATAGGTAAGATGGTGGTACTAATCCGGGTGAATCGCTGCGAAACTCCACTACCAAGTAGCTCAGATTGCGCGGTTATGGAGTCTTGTAACGGACTAGTTACCTTATCTCATATCTGATGCTAAAGCGCCAGTGTTCGCTACTGTAGTGTTTAATTTCAATTTTACTTGGAAGTATGTTAAGTTACCCAAGAGTCCTAGAAAATTCAGCTTGTATATAGATCTTCCTAAAAAGAATAATTTTATAAACAAAGGTATAAAAAATCCAGTTTAGGTCCCATATTTTTTTTGTACTAGGTTAGTGATCAAGCACACATGTCACCTAATGGTAAGAGACAACCATGTCCTTTAGACACCATAGATGTTACAGGTGTGTCGGTGTCCTGCGGCTGGGAAGTTGGCAAGTCTACCAGCTACCGTACCCTTCAAGTCATTATTGCGACAGGAATAGGTAAGGCGGTGCTTTTGCTGTTCAGCACTCTATAACCAGTGGCCTTGTTGGTAATTACCTATATTCAAACCAGTGCTCACCTCCTACCAGCTGCCTAGCAGAGAGGTTTATTCTACTCAGTGGAACTAGACCAACTAGGAGAAAACGCACATTATTTAGTTGATTTTGAGAGCTAAGAGGGAAAGATATGGAAATGTAAATGTCGTACCGCGGCAATTGATCCTGTAGCGTGATGTAATGCTAGGTACAGACCAAACAAAAGTAAAATACATCGAAAAGAGTTCGTTAGTACGTTTATTTCAGAAATATGTGTTTTGTAATAGGTATACAGTTTTCTCAGGATTAACAATATTCATATAAGTACAGGTTTATTACAGTGAATTACTTAAACAAATTTTGCGGATGTTACCTTCATCTAAAATCTGAATTAAATACAGTCTTAGTACAAAATTGACAATTAGTTTTTAGAAGTAAGATTGGTAAGTGTTATTTTATAGTACATGTAATGTAAACAAGTGGAGGATTGACTTATAGTTAGAAATATGCGTCGCTTTTAAACTTCAAAAATGTTATTGGTTCGTAACTAAACTGATACTGGGATTCTTCAAGTTTACTACGTTTACCGGCGACCTATAACAGCTACAACAATACAACAACAATCGTTGACGTTGTGGCAGAACGAATACGCACAATGGAAGTACCAAGCCGGGCAGGTTTTTATAGGTCTTTACCAACTAGTCTGCCTATTTGTATTAATGACATGAATGATGACCTAATGTTAAATATTAGACGTGAGGAAGTAAGAAGTGAGAAACAAAGGAAGCTCCATCGTTCGCTCTCGTTGGCCTGGTCTGTACCAAGCACAAAATATATACATCATATTTGTAGGCGCATAAACGTGAGCATGTTATGAAAAATTATGTTTATTTGTACATTCGAACACAATAAGGTTAAACGAGAAACAACATATAAAAGTCTTTTTGACAACCTTTCACACATAAATAACGAGTGTTATTTAGCGAGGCCGTGGAGCCCTTTGCAAATGGCTTCAGTTCTTAAAACAATAGGTATAGTTTCTCTTTTTGAAAACCTTCCAAAGTTAGATCTAACATTTAGTGCATAAGAGGCTGTTTTGATGTTAAGAGATAGGTGTCGCTTATAGCAGGGGTGGCCAACTTGATAAGACTTAAGGTCTACTGTTTACTAACGAAACCCTGTACGATCCACCACTTACATACTTCTTAAAATCTTAAATGTGACAACAGCATAGTGTTTAGTACACAATCTAAAAATATTTTTTATTTAACAGTCTTAGGAGTTCCTTTTCGTATCACATATGATATTGATTAATTAACTTTACTTAATACTTTGGATTGGTAGTCTTGACTATGTTTAATCAACATTTGTAGGTCCTATCTATATCTGAGTGTGAGCATTGCGTCGCAATTTTTTTTGGAAATGACTAATGTGTTGCCAACGTCGCGGTTTTTACAACTTCACCGGGCTTTGTGGCCCGAGCAAAGTGCTCAGACCAGATGAATTGGACTGTTCCCTACAACACCACCAACAAGGGCTATCTCCCGGGAGACCGTACCTTGACTTGGTGCTGTGTTCTAGTTACTTAGTGGGCTTGATAGAGGAGTAGTGGCTCGTCACTCGGCGTTAGGTGCTGGGTGCAAGAAAGATCTTAGTCGTCGACGGAGTAGTGTAGCGTCTTGCGAGTTTGTGTTTGGATTCGAAGAGAGTCTTGCGTTTGCCGCAGTTATTGGATCCGGAGAAACCGATAGGATGGGACGGGGTCTTCTTGATTTGGTGGGCACATTTGCGGCTGGTGTGTCACACGCGGGTGCTAACACCAGGGCCAATTGCATCGAACTATCTCCCACTAGTAACAGTTGGTAATTACGTTGCGCAGTCTGGTCTATTTATTTATATTTTTTGCCTGGCCACCATCGACTGGACTAACGGTCGCGATCGACCGGTTGGCCACCCCTGGCTTATAGTCACCATAGACATTACTGTGTCGCTAAGGCACTAGCGTAAGTCTATCCATTAGCTTAACACAGCACTCTATTAGCTTCTTATACCTAATTTTACTTGTATGATAAGGTATTAACGACGCAGTCGTCACATACTGTTGCCAAAGACATTTATTTCTTGTCTATAAGTACATACTTGTACTATGCAACTTTCAAAAATGGCGCACGATTACAATTCACCTCGCGTATCCGAACGTGAGTCATTGCAATTTATTGTGTATACCAAATACAGCCTTGCAGCCAATATTTAATCACTTAATTATATTCATAAAGGTACTTGAGTAATCGTAGGGTATTTTCCTAATTACACAATAATACTTATGCGAATGTGTTGTAACATTGCAACAACGTGGATAAACTAAGTAGAAATATTTGTTTTAGGCTTAGGCTTATTATTAGTGAGTAATTTAGTAAAGCTATGAGAGGACAGGCACACAATTTGCCCGTGCTGGTCCGCTTACACTGATTGGAATAAGTAGATCAAACGCCTCTCTAAGAGAGAGGCGTTTGGCATCTGTTGCAGCTTAGTACCAACAAGACCGCTGGTTGTACAGTGCTGGGCACCAACTTGACCAGTTAGAGATCCACCATCTTATCTATTCCTGCCGCCATAATAACTCCGTCATGATCCGATTCAGAGCTAAAGGTGATATCGATATCTAAAAATGAAAATTGGCATCTTCTAACCTGTATTTAGCGGGTACCTTTATTAGGTACAGGAATTTATCGGTATTAGTACAGGTATTTGCGAGGTATCGATATCGGACTGGTATACCCACTTTGGAACCTTGTATGTTGTAAGACAGCACATTTTTACCTGTCTTTTTGCGGGCTGCAGCATCATAACTTACACTCGTTTGTGGCCTCTATAAATATTAGTTTGAGTATTACTCACTGCACTGCATTAAGAATACGATGTAGAGTCACAGTGCAAACTAAACTTTATTGTAGTGTGGTGGTGGTACTTTTTGTTAGTTAGGGTTAAATTTTAAATTAAACGCTCGCTGACCGCATTCGTGACTGTGAGGTCCGAGAAAGAGTGGCACTAAAAGAAAGTGTTGGTGTTAAAATGCGAAAGGGCATGTTCCGCTGATTCGGTCATGTGGACAAAATGACAGAGGAAATATTGACAAAGCAGATATACAATGCGAATATGGTTAGATGTAGGTACTTGGGGACACTAAGGTTGACATTCTACTATCAGATCACTCGGGTATTATCCGAGGGTGGTGTCAAGAGTCTCCGAAACCGTCGTGTTTAAATGAAAAGGGAAATGAATGTGAAGGAAGCCAGACAGGTTTGTCAGGATCGTGAGATCTGGCACTCTATACTCTCTGACTATTCTGTAAAGGGCTTAGCGTGAAGATATGTATGTATGTATATAGGGTTAAATTTATTTAGGCACATTTTAAATTGCATGTGAAAATTAATCAAACTTGTAATTCTATATGCATGTAATTAAATAATTAACTTTTATAAATGTTAAAATATTTGCACAAGATAATGTGGTAGAACATGTTTAAATAATTTTCTAACATATTTTTAACACGTCATTTCTCTTAGTATTATCGTATCGCTTCACGTTTCCACTTCTATATATCGTTTTAAAAACTATAATAACAGACATTAATATAGCGTTGAGATTTTAATTACTCTTTAAGCAGAAGCAATCCCAAAAGAGAAACTTCAATCCGTATTTCATAGAACTTGATTTGTAACAGACTTCTCACCTGTCCAGTCCACTTATTTAGTTTTCACTGTATTTGACTTCAACATGCATTGTTAAAATTGAATTTACTCCTAGTTGACAGCTGTGTTTCCATTTCATATCCTTTTAAAGTCAAATAATAATTCATTTTACCTAAAATAGTTACTTAAAAAAATATTTTTATTTTGTTTTAATTATTTTTTTTAATATGAGCGTGGGTAGGGATGAAACGATACCACTGGGGTATCGATACTTATACTCGATACTGGTATCGGTCGTCAAGTATCGATACATACTCAGTATCGATCACAAAGTATTGATACCTACTAGTATCGTATCGCTTTAGGAAAATTTTGAGTGAAAACCGTAACAAGTATTGGTATTCTTTATTGAAAAGTGCTAATAATATTAAACATAAAATATTAATTTTTGTTTTACTCATGACCATAAGTGTCGCGGGTAAGCGCTAGTACAACACGTCACCTTCAAATTAATTAATGGAAAAAAAGTCAGTTTTCGTGGTGCTGCTCAAGAAATCAATATTTGTAATTGTCTTCCGGTTTAACTTTTTCGGGCATACACAAACAAGCTTATCAACTGCGAAGGCTGCTAACTACACAAAACTAAGCCAAGGATGCATTCAGAAACTTCAATTTACGATAAACTTTTTTATCTATATTAAAAGATGAACATCCATTATTTTAATTTCCATAAACCATAAAATTTACTGATATGAGTACTTTTAACTGGTACCTACTCGATACTTAATTCAATTGCTAGCGGAAAAAAGTATCGAGTACCTACTTGAATTTACACGTATCGCTTCATCCCTATGCGAGGGAGGTATATCAATACCAGCAAAACATGCGATTCATTGTATAACATCAATATAATATGATAAGTAATTAAGGCAGTAAAACTGCAAAAACCGACTCCAACTATTCCATTAGGTATCATGTAGTTTTGATGATAATGATTAATTGATTGATGTGGTCTTCAACACAAACAGTTATGCATATTTAATTATAATTCAAAATCTACTAGTCGGATCATGATAAAATAATATGGGACTACTTCAGGGTCATGACTTGACCTCAGTGACATCTTTCTAAAAAGAAACCATTGAAACGAGTTTGGTTCATTGGTCTTATAAATGCGTAACAAACATATAGACATATAGAATCTTATTTGAACTCGGTTAAAAATACAAGTCGTCGACAACGTTACTACCTACGATGTTATTAATGCTTTGCTAAATTGAGCGGGGAGTCATGAACCTCTTTTACATGAACATTAAACAATACTTAATCCCAACACAAACGTGACAATCCCACTTGCTCTAGAGGTAGAATTATACGCCAATGAAAATGATGTATAGTAGAGGCACACTATGACGGCCGGTTTAATCCAATACAATAATTAAGTGAATGTCATTTTGTTATCGAAAGAAAATATTACCAAATGCAACTCGTTTTTATAAGTTTTTATATTTACAACTGGTAGCAATTAATCAATTATTAAGTCATTAACAAGTGCTATAAAAACAAAAATGTATCAATTTACTTAAGTTTAACAGACGTCAAACCAGCCGTCATACCGTGCTGCTACTTTAGTTTTCCACTTGAAAACGATATGGTTAAGTTTGACACAGCAGTTTTGAAGCCATCGTGAAAGAAGATGGTCGTAGTAGTTTTGTAATTAACTTTGTGTTAAATTTGAGTAAAATTGGTTACTAAAGGTGGTAATTAGTTCAATTCTGTTCAGTTAAAGTGAAATAATTATGTAGAAATTAGTGTATCGTGTATTTCCTCGATGCCGCCAAATCTCACTAAATGAGCTTGAGTAACGAGACCACCGCTTTACTCAAGACCCTGACATGACTTTGTGTATAACGACACAAAGAATTTATTTATTATAAAATAGCTTGAATTTATTTAATATAATTTACGGAAGACATGGCAGCATGGCCTAAAGGTCTCAGCCGGCCCCAGAAAGAGGCAAACTAACTTAAAAACCTAATTAAACACATAAACACCCTGACAATAATCAAGGACTATAAGAGTAAGGTTAGGTCTTATTCGGATTGAGTATATTTTATATTCCATTAGTATTCGACGTGACGTCCTCGTTCTACTTTAGTTGCGTGTGCGCTTTCTCGACTGGTCGGTATAGTTGTGGACGTTGTAGACATATTCTGTGGTTTAACTATATTATTAGCTCGGTCCGGGTGTTGGACTTGACTGCATGAGGTCCTGGGTTCGAATCCTGGGTCGGCCAACATAAAGAAAATTGGATTTTTCCAATTTTCTAATTAAAAAAAAATTTTGGTCGGGATTGGAAATGTGCCCGGTTGGCGATAGGCTTGCCACCTATCACATTGTGGGACTTAGTGTCTTTGGCTAGTCGTGGGTGCCTTGGTTGTACCTCTGCCTACCTCTTCGGGGATATGGGCGTGAAGATACTTTTTTTTTTTAGCTATACCTAGTCGTATAAGTGTTTGTAGTGAAATTGGCTCGTAGATATTTCGATTCATACATCATCACCTAAGATATTAGAAATAAATTAATTTGTTTTTAGAAATCATAAAACCTTTTTTTGTTTTTTATTTAAAACGATGCATCAAAAACCGTCATTTCGAATTTATACATAAAAATCAATTAAAGTGCATAAAACTCCAATTTCATTACCACATCCGTCACCTAACTATAAAATATATGCGTTAGTGTATAAATATAACTCATAAACTGCTTGGCAAATATTCATATCTTTGAATGAAGATTACGCAGTTTAAGTTTTAGCCCTGATGATGCTGTTGTAAGCGAACTACTAGCCTACCGGGCTAACCTACCGGTTCTTTTTATAAAATAATTAATGATGAGTGATACGCAAAACAGTACAAGTTGTTTTTTGCATTTAAAACATGAATATTTGGAAGTTCTACCAAGCGCCGTCATCTTTATAAAAACTATATGAAACAATCAGTACAAAATCAGCAAGATCCATTAGTCACTGGTCAAGTAACTCCAATAAAAATAAAACCTAACTATAGGTAGAGTTGCCATTTCTCAAAAGAGCCAATCTGGGAGGATTTTAAAAAATCAGGAATAGAAGTGTAGTTTAGAAAAAAGTTATTCAATTATTAATTTTTATTTTAATAACTATTATATTGCTTTTGAAAATCATTTCGTGTTTGTCGTGACCCTTAATATGGTGCGAGCGGGGAGGACGAGGTCGGGAAAAGGGGAGTAGCGCGCAAAGCACAGAGCGAAAGGCGCAGATTTGATTTTGTTCATGGCAGAAGGTTTCATTTCAGAAAAAAGAGGACATTATTGGCTCTCGGGAGCTCAAGAAGTTGACCTTAATTACCGGAGTCTCTGCAAAAGCCATTTTAAAAAACAAACCCAGACTCAGAAATGCAGATATGTTCAACATACAAGTGCTTGTCACTGACGGGAAACGAACCCGAGCCTCGCAGTTGTAAAACGTCGTCAAACTTTTTTAATGATAAAGGAAAGCGATTGCTTCCGAAAATTTTAGGATTTCTTGATGGTAAGAAATTCACTCTGCCTAGAGACACCACAGATGGTAATAATGCGTTGCCAACCTGAGGCCGGGATCTTAGGCCTAGAGCAAAAGTAAGTTTACGAGCCTCCGAACCGAAACACGTCAACGGCAAGCATTGATGTTATAACGAAAGGAATAGGTAAGGCGGTGGTAAAGGCGAGTCGCTTCGAAACTCTACCACCTAATAGGATGTCACGGTGTTAGTGTCGGAAAGCCTATGCTCGCCTTTTACGAGCCGCCTGGCAGAAAGGCAGATGGTCTATTCTGCTAAGAAGCCCGGACCAACTCGTAGAAGTTAATTAACGAGGCGGTCAATGTAATTGATCTACAATAATCTATGTATTAATACGTGCTGCCAAAACTTTGGACCCCTTTTTACGGAAATTGCGCTGACGTAGGAGCATAACATTTGGCACACTTATAGTTTATGTGTAGGAGAAGTGCAGAACGCTACCATTTTTCAACAATAACGTTTATAAAACTGTACATGAAATCAATGAATAAAACATTACCCACACTACCATGCATTTGACACACACAAACAAATATATTATTCATGTTAACGATAAAATATCATAGATAGCTCACTAAAAAGTTTGGAAACAAGGTAGTTGGTCTTGAGAAATGAAGATGGCGTTTTTGTCAACAAGATATTAAAATTTATTATGGTCGAATTTCGACTAACGGGCGACCACTAGTGTTTGTAATATTGTCCGTATTGTTTGTATACACGCAGCCGGCGGCGGAGGTTACGTAAGACGGAGCGCATTGTTCACGTTAATTGTCACTTTCTACTGGACTATCTTTGATGGCCGTTGAACTTTTGATGATATCTATGAGATAACTCTTTAACTGAATTGTTGGTCAGCGATTCGTGAAGCGGGTTCCGTGGAATCTTGTAGCGTAAAATAAATACTGCGATTTTTTAAAAGGAGGAAATTTGATGCCTCTTTTGTATATGACATGTATGTCTAGCGATTAGATTAGATTTAGACTAAAATGTATTCTACCTTTAAGGCCGACGCCGTGAGAACTTGTGCTCGCTGTTGCAAATATGGTTCAGATGATGAAAAAGCCGGTTCACCGAGAGTATTAATATCCTCAGGTTGATAACGATCCGTTGACAACTTTGGTAAACGTAGGAGACGTGTTGCCATTTTACAAAAATCCCTCAAAGGCTTCATCTTTTGTTCTTTGATCGATTGGTCTTGTCTAAAATATTTTAGATTGTTAAGTATTTGCCTACGCAAAGCGTGGGATGACTGCTGTGATTGAATATATAAGCCCTTTAAGGATTTTCAATGGCCATTGTATTAAATAGTTTCAATGATTACATCGACAGCTATTTATTTAATGATTCTTCATGTCATGTTTTAAATAAGACTTACTGTTATTTGAATTACTCATGGGTATTGTTATTGACAGTGTTGCCAATTTTTTCTCTATACACACAACCGTAGTAACACGTTACGGTTGTCAAGGAGACTCATTTTAATTAAATACTAGCGGCCCGCCCCGGCTTTGCACAGTTATGAAATATATAATATATAAACGTTCTTCTTCAATCACTTTATCTATTAAAAAACGCATTAAAATCTATTAGTTTTAAAGATTTAAGCATACAAAGGGACATAGGGACACAGGAAGCAACTTTGTTTCCCCGTGTTGGTCCGGGCTCCTTTGTAGAATAGACCATCTGCCTTCCTTGTCAGGCAGCTCGTAAAAGGCGAGCATAGGCTCACCGTCACTAACACCGTGACATCTGACTAGGTGGTAGAGTTTAGCAGCGACTTACCTATTTCTGCCGCCATAACTTCATGACGTGCTCCGGTTCGGAGGGTGAGGTAGCCGGTAAACTTACTTTTGCTCGAGGCCTAACATCCCGGCCTCAGGTTGGCAACCCACCATTACCACCTTTGGTGTCTCTAGGCGGCGTGAATTTCTTAACATCAGGAAATCCGTCTGCTTGTTTTGCCTTTCAATATCAAAAAAAAATACTATATATGATTTACTCACACAAAGGCATTCTCTTATATGGAAGTCCGTGCCTGTCAACTCTGGCATTTTAAGACATTACCAATAAGACCGTTTTGTATGAAAAGGAATTAATGTGAAGGAAGCCGGCCAGGTTTGTCAGAATCATGAAGTTTGGCACTCGATACACTCTGCCAACCCCACAAGGGACTTGGCGTGAAGATATTATATATGTATATATGTGTAACGAGACTATTGCTGATAGGTTACTGTTCAACAACTTCCCGGTAGGTATCCATTTCTGCTGCCATTATAACATTCTTTAACATTCTTGTGTTCCGACCCGAATGGAATTTTTTTTTGAATGACTAACATGATACCAACCTCGCCGTTTTTACAACTTCACCGGGCTTTGACTTCGTTATTATTGAATTTTGTGATTATATTGAGTAAAATTAGTCAATTTTAGTGGCATTTTGCAAAATTTGGTTTAGTAAATGTGCATAAATGAAATAATCATGAAGACATTAGTGTATCGTGTATTATTTCGTTGCCGCCAAATCTCATTAATCGAGCTTAAGTAATAAGACTGCTTTACTCCAGACTCCGACTTGACGTTTTTGGCCGACTTAAGACTAATTTTGAATAATTTATACTAATTTCTATAACTAACTAACTAGGTAACTTGATGCTAATTTCAACTTAACTAATGGCATAAACTAAAGAAAGCAAAAAAGAAAAGAAAGACCCGGAAGGTATATTAGCCGGTTAATTTGCCGAATAAGCATAACACCCCGGCAACAAGACGGAGACGCACTTATAATATCTAGGTTGACTATAAAGTGGGACTTAGTGTCTTCGGCTAGTCCTGGGTGCCCTTGTAATGCCTTTACCTACATCTTCGGGGTTATACTTACTTACTTACTTAGGTTGACAATTTATTATCACTTAATTAACATTAGAAAACCGTGTAGATGTTGTTTATCTTATCCCTTAAAAACAGAATTATTTACGAGAATTAAGTTTAAATATAAGATAATATACATTTATCAAAAACGATCGAAAATTAACAAATTGTTCTTTTACGAACAAAATGTATTATTGCATTTAGAAAAATATCAAGAAAAGATAACGTAATAAGCCTAAAAGTAACGAAAAACCTACAAGAGTAACTTTTTGCGTCGTACGCAGGTTATTTGCTGAATAAATAATATTACGTCTAAAAAGTTTATCTATCTTCGCCTAAACATTATTTCAAGAATTGCTGAAATGGCTTTCGTTTCGTGATTTTTATTTGCTACAGAGATATAATCGATAATACTCGTACTTACTTGGCTATTTCGTTACTTAATTCAGAAACTAAATATTCGCATCACCTCCACTACGGTAGCGAAAGAGCCCAACATTTTTACTGACATGTAGATTTGTGAACTTAAGGTCGGTAGAGTAAGGCCGTATAGATTCAGAAGCTGGGCTCTAAATGAGATTTTATATCTTCACCACAGTGCAAATCTTATGTGGTCGTCTTGGCAACATTTTACATGAAATGTTATTGGTGGTTTAAGGGTTAACTTTCATCTATTTATCAAATATGACGCAAATGGTTCCCATGTTAAAACACTTAAAAGCGGGCAAATCTGCAATTAAAAGCTAGTGAAAGTAGGATTTCAAGGATGTCTGTTACATTGATGTTATGTAGCATCTGTTAGCATTATATTATACCAACATTTAAAGAATTGCAGCAAGCACTGAGTATGTGAGGTTGGCGTAGAATGTAGATGCTGCAATCGCGTGCAGCACGACACATGTTGAACATAACTTACCATCGCGTATCGCGTTGATTACTTCACAGTATGCTGATCAGTTTGAGGGAAAGTGGCCGTGCTTCTTATAACATTAAGTAAAGTAGCTGGCAGAAATAGATAAGATGGGTGTAACAATCGGGACCATCATTAGACTGACTGGAATAGTGATGTAATGCAGTAGTGAAATTACTAGATTATTGCATTAGCAAATGATAAAATCTTTGCCAAATGAGATCTTCCTAACACTTAGCTGTTACCAATACTTAATAAAATATGGCGAAAGTCTGTCTATATGTCTGTTACGCTTTCACTACTAAACAGCTACATTGATTTTAACAAAGTTTGGTATGGATACATTTCAATTCAATTCAAATATAGGCATTTTTGGAGTTTACTCCTTAAGAAACGATTTGAGTTACGGAAATTTTATGAGGAGTAAAATCATGTGTAACACGAAAAGTTGAGGCGTTACGTAGAAAGAGACAAACATATGTAAGTCGTACCGCTTCAGTCCTTCAGTATTTTTTTCTCCTTCAGGACTGACGATCTCCCCCCAACAAAAGTCGAGTCGCCCTGAGCGGGTCATCATTTGTCTCCGCCACAGTCGAGTTACGTATGACATTGACATTAGTCGAATAATTTAAAACGCAGTCGACTTGTTATCTATATTATTTTGTAACATACTTTATGTAATACGCTTTATTGAAGTAATATAAATAATCCGAATAATTACAGATATATGTTTGTTTCTCTTATCATTTTAGCAGATGCGTTCATTTACCCTTTTTTTTATTCGATATATATCATTATTATCGTTCGTAAGGAGTAAACTCCAATCGTGCGTCGTAGCTGACACACACACTTTTTTTTATAAAATTATTGCTCAAAGGAGGTTCGGTAATATAAATAATAGACGTTGAAATTTTATAAAAATATATTCTATGCTGACGAAGCTGCGAGTAATCACCTAGTAAAAGTAAAAGTAAAGTATCTGCATGCTCATATCCCCGAAGCGTTAAACAAAGGCACAACCAGGGCACTCACGACTAGCCGAAGACACTAAGTTCCACCTAATCACTTGCCGTATTATTAATAAACATGGAGTAAAATTCAGTTAATATTTCGTCTGTATCACATTGTAATAAAGACCAGGTTGATGTTTGGTGTACTTTACGCCATGTTTATTAATAATACGGCTAGTCTTTGAATAAGTATAAATATTAGGTATATTTTTCTGACAGGGTTGTGCAAATGCAATTTATTTTTTCGAAAAAGCCGCCCGCTTCGAGAAATGGTAATTTTATAACTAAAACAACTAGGTAATACATTATACATTAACATTGTACTGGGGAAAATTGTATCTCGAGTTCCCGGAAAGTTTTAGATGCCACAGGAATATAATAACAATATAATTCAGATATAACGGTCGTATTATTGCCCCGAACGCTGTTAAATTTGCAAGCGTAGGTTGTTAATAGGGTTTCCACATTTTTCTTGGAACAAAGTATTTCATTATGGTAAGAATATCATCATACTTTTGGCTATCATGAAACAATAACAGTCATCATCAATAAACTCCCAGTTTTTAGTCTAGACTGAGTGCGAGAACCCCGATTTTTTTCAACTATTACTTTTTTTACGTCACAGCGTCAGTAAAAAAAGATAGAAATAATAATTTAAAATTAAATTTTTGGAATTTCAATAGAGAACGCTCTAAATAACAGTGTAGTTATAAGAGATTCGAAATACAACCAATTTAGTTAGTATAGCCTAAAAGCTTTTAAAATATGGTATTGGAAAATAATAAAAGAAGTCATCGGGAAAAAAATGATTTCAAACGAAAAGTATAAAGAAAAAAAAACTCATAGCCACCATGCAAAACCACCCAGGAAGAACTGCATAAGGCAGAGACAGGAAAAGTAGAAGTATTAAAAGAAAAAGCGAAAAAGTTTTTGGAATAAATTGCTTCACCAACAAGAGTTTTGAACTGTTTTTAATTTCAAGAAGAAAATTTGCTTTTAATTGTAACAACCCTAGCTGTGCTTAAACAGTGCAAGCGTTAAAACAGTTTAAGACTTAATTCTCGCAGCTGTGACTTGGATCAAAGTTAACTTTATTGGCAAACAATATGTTACACACAACCCTACAATATGTATTTTATTGGAAATAAATTTAATGTAACTTAAAAATTATCACTAAAATGTATAAGGTATCTTCACGCCCGTATCCCCAAAAGAGGTAGGCAGAGGCACAACCAGGGACCTACGACTAGCCGAATACACTAAGTCCCACAATGTGATCGATGGCAAGCCTATTACCGACCGGTCACATATCCAATCTCAGACAACAAAAAAACGTGTGTATAGAAAATTGAAAATACACATTTCCTATTTTTTTTTGTTGCCGACCCGGGGATCGAAC
Organism: Calephelis virginiensis; assembly: GCA_002245475.1. NCBI lineage: Eukaryota > Metazoa > Arthropoda > Insecta > Lepidoptera > Riodinidae > Calephelis > Calephelis virginiensis. Next base: position 19,062 of record NJDC01007795.1, on the reverse strand, counting down.
CCAGGACCTCAAGGAGTCAAGTCCGACACCGGACCGCCAGACCACAGTGACCATTCAGATAAAAACTTTATCTATACTTATAATAATACTGAAGACGAGTGAATTCTTTTTATTGAACATATTGAAAACTAAAGAAAAGAGTAATGAATGTTGCGAAAGCTAGACAGGTCTCCAAGTATCGTAGCACTTAACATTCATATCTCTTACTAAACTCATAGGGATTAGCGTAAATATACGTATGCCTCTATGTTATAGCGGTTCAGGTGTTGGACTTAACTTCGTGAGTTCCCGGGTTCTATTTTCGGGTCGGAACAAAAATAAAATTGGATGTTTCCAATTTTCTCGGGATTGGATACGTGCCCGGTTGGCTTGCCACCTATCACATTGTGGGACTTAGTGTCTTCGGCTAGCCGTGGGTGCCCTAGTTGTGCCTCTGTCTACCTCTTCGGGGATATTTGCGTGGAGATTCTTACTTTTATTTTGCGTATTATATACGTAAAATAAAGCTGTGGTTAGTTAGTTATTTCAATTGAAATATAACACGTCGCAAGGCAAGATCTGGACAATGTAATGCAACTCCATCAATGGACGATAATCGGGCAAAGTCGTTGATATCAAGTGAATGTAACTTGAATACTTATTAACACTGGGTAAGATAAATAATGTTGTTAATGCTAGTATTGTTACGTATTTAGGGTTCCGTATTCTAAGGGTTAAAACTGACCCTGTTACTAAGCCTCCACTGTCTGTCTGTCTGTACTCAGAAATATATTTAATAAATATATTTCCAATTTTCTAACAAAAAAAGAATGCTGCTCGGGATTGGATATGTACTTAGTTGGCGATAGGCTTGCCACCTATCACATTGTGGGACTTAGTGTCTGAGTTAGTCGTGGATGCAACGGTTGCGCTTCTGCCTACCTCTTCGGGGATAAAGGCGTGAAGATACTACTTCTACTGCTACTACAAATAAGCTGAATATCTCACAATCACAAGCGAGATAGAACACACACACATAATATATACATAAAGAAGTTAAATTTACCCCGTATTTCCAAACGAATATGACTTAGGAAACTTTAAGCAAACAGCGTATTCCTTAAAGGTTGGCAACGCATCTGTGATGCTCCTGGTGTTACGGATGTCCGTGGGCGGCGGTGATCACTTTCCATTAGGTGACGCAATTGCTCTTTTGCCTCCCCTTATATAAAAAATATATGCACATTGCCTTAGGTTCAGATGTTAATCTTCATGCATAAGACATTTTACCGGCAACGCCACTCACAAACAAAACAATTTTGCCTATAAGGGTACTATTCGAAGACAGTAACAGCTAAAGCGGAGGAGTCGTTTAAAGTCTACCATACAGTCACAGCCACGGTGCTAGTTAAATGCAAACTGACGCTCGCTAATAAGCTGACGTTGAACGATGACCTGTATGTACCAAAGAGCAAAATAAATTTCAAGGCATTTGGATTATAGGTCTCACAGGAGACAGCCTTAGGGAGGGGGGTCCCAGGCCCCACCCAAAATTACATCTCTGGCTGAGCACTCTGCTCGCCCACTAGCCCGGTGACGTTGTTAAAGTCAATAGACGCACACAACAGTAGTCATTTCGAAAAAAAAAATTGTATAGTATGTATAGTAGTTTATATATCTGTACACCAAGTCTACTTATTTTTTTTTAGTACTTTCCTTTTACGGGTTGGCTGGAAGAAATTTCTTTTATTAGAGATAAGCTCGCCTTTTGTACTTTGTTTTTCTTTTTACTTTTAAGTATTTTTTTGTATCTAATATCAGTTGTGTACAATAAAGAGTTAATATATTATATTTTTAAAATCCCAAAAATTAAAATAAATAAACTAAAGTCGCATTTGTGATCTAATTGTCGGGCGTTGGAGTTGACTACACACGGTCCCGGTTTCGACTTCCGGGTCGGGCAATTAAAAATGTGTTTTTCAATTTTCTATTAAACAGCATTATCCCGGGCGAATTGAAAAAGGACCCGGCTGCCGATAGGTTTACCACCTATCACATTTTTGAGACTTAGTATCTAGCTAGCCGTGGATACCCGTTTATACCTCTGTCTACATTTTCGGGAATACGTTAGTGAAGATACCCCAAAAAGAACGAGTTTTCCTATCTGTTAAGTTTAAGTTTTGCTTTCAGAATTAAACAACTGTGTTACAAAGTAACAATTTTATTGCTTTCGTCGGTATGCCAATCTAGGACCTTGTTCAGAAACGAGGCATTGCCCCCTATTAAAGTCTATTGTTTAAAATACTTGCAGGAAATTGCTAGTTCTTGTGAGCATTCATACAGGTTTGTACCTTTTATTGTTAAGGCCCCATACTTAGTCAGCCAGAATAGCCAATCAGTGCACTCCCCCGTTCCATGATTACTATGAAATATTACGCTCTAAAGTAAATGTCTTAAGCGCCCAATCACTATTTTTGACACTATAAAAGTAATTTGAAAAAAATATAAAAACTGAAACAGTTATCTTTTAGGTATAATATTTATCTATGTTTATGTTAAATCTGGTGTCGATATTTTCATAATTGAAGTAGACAGTTGGGTTTTGCTTTCAAAAAAGGGTTAACTTTTTGTTTTTTTTTCTATCGAGCAAAGTGAAATGAATCGTGTTTTGGAAACACTAGTCTTATAAAACATATTAATGTTAATCTTGTGTATTTTTGTCGCCAAGATCCATAATTTCTTTGTATGAAAAAAACAGTATATTGCTGACGTATTTTAGCATACATGGCCCCTTAACAGTTTGAATATTTTTGAGAATTATTTCTGTATTAGAACAAAAAATACTTTAATAGAAGTTATATGAATATATTAAATATGAATGTCATTCAACTTACAGTATTTCTTTTTTTAAAGTTTTTCTAAATCTACTAATTTTCTACTAAAGTTTACTTTTTTGCTTGATTCTGACAATAACTAACACAACAAAAATAATAACAAAATTGGTCAATCCTTTCTGGCGAGATGCCAGGAATGTTTCCCTGAGGATGCCAGGACTAAGGGACATAGGGATTCCTTTTTATAATATGCATACTAGCTGAGCCGTTAGACACCCTAACTGCTTTTCCTGACAATAACTCATACAACAAAAATAGAATTACCAAAATTGATACATCCGTTCTGGCTTGATGCGATACAATAAGGGGTTAATTTTTATATACTTATGTATAAGACTTTTGCATCCCGTGATCGTACAAGTGTCCTATGTTGAAAAGACTATCTGAGCCTCTACCAGGCAGTTCCTAAAAGTCGAGTAGGTATTGGTTAAATAGGTCATTGCCAACTAGGCTAATCGTCGTAGTGTGAAGGGATCTGTTGCCTTGCCTATTCCTGCCGCCATGATAGTGCCATGATCCGGGCAGGGGTTTATGGTAGCCATTACGCTTGCACAATTACCCTAGCACCCCTACCACAGGACAGTTCTCCACCCCACCTATTACAACTAGTTGCTTATTTTTTGCACATGCGTCGTTTTAGACTTTTTCCCATTGGGTGTTAAAAATAGTTTTACCTGTGTGGGTATGTGTATATATGTGTGTGTTAGAAAAGTCGAACTTTTTAGAGACTATCGGCTATACCACGTCCATATGACTAGTGAATGAATAAATTACGAAAGTGAAATGTTGTCAACGAGCAGAATACAAACACACAAACTCGACTTGGAAACGCGTGACTTTCATAAACGTGAAGTGAAATTGGAACATTCTTAAATAATCTGTATGTTATTCATTACTTTACCCCCTACTGAAAAAGTAGCATGTTTTGATCCGTTTTTCATAATTGTTTAATTTGTTTGGATACACGCTCTGAATATTCCGAATGTTTGAATCCGGAATATTTTTTAAACCGGAATATGTAGATTATCTGTTACAATAAACGAATAAAAAAATAATAATAAAATCAGTAAATTTAGATGTGGCTTATCATAGTGCGAGTATACTCGCACTTTGAATACGAAGAAGTATAAATTGTGACAAACAAAATATGTTTGTGTTGTATTAGATTTCCGCAAAGTATTACGTTAAATTAATTTTATCGTAGAACATTACAATATTCGACACTATAACGTCAATAATATTTATTAATTCAAGCGTACATGAAGCAGTATTAGTACCTAATTTGTATTTTTTATGGTATTGACGGAAGATTAATTTTCGAGTGGTAAGAATGACTGGTGCCTAAAGACACTGAGACTAAGAATTTACGGAGCGGTTTTTACCCACGCCTGCCGCGACGGAACTGCGATTTCAAAAATCACGAGACCGCTGATTTGTGCGGTCTTACAGCCGTCGTGGTAAAAATCGTCGATCGCAAACCTGTACGATTCTACGAGCGGGCGGTTGGCCGCGTGAACAGCAAACAACCTGCGGGTATAAAACGCGTCGTGAAATGTGCTCTTACTTTTTGCATATAAATCTACATTCTACAGAGCCTGCGGGTAAAAACCGCTCCGTGTGAGTTTATTTTTCATTTCTCTCAGTATTTATCATGTGATTCTTAGATTAGATTTTTTATTAAGTGTAATACTTCTTTCTGAAGAGACACTTCCGTATCTATGACAATTATTAAAAAAATATAGATATTTTTAACCTCATGCGATTCTTACAGATTTTATTATTAGGTCTCTTGTAATATTATTAAATATGTTATTCATTATACAACATAATACAACATGCTTCATAATGTGTGTGTGTGATGTGAAAGAATGATGTGTTTGAAATTCGAGACTGGTAGTGTTAAGCCCCTAAAATAAGTAAGTATACTACTTTTTTTAATTTTGTAGGATAGCAAAACAAAGTTGTTTACAGTTACATTTTTTAAAATATTTTTTTATAAGCTACACAGTGCGTATGGCCACCCCACTCTGGCTTCTGGCAAATGAATCCCCATTTCACGTAGTCATCCCATCACGCCTGAACGGATGGATCAAATTTTGTCAATTCTTTTTTTGTTGTTTTGGTTATTGTCAGGAGAAGGTTCTTATGAAGAAGAAAACCAGGAA
>NJDC01007795.1:0-13934 GCA_002245475.1 Calephelis virginiensis | reverse complement strand
TTGACATTTCTTTACGCAAAAACGACTTAGCGGATTAAAATGAATCTTTACCGCAATGTAATTAATTGATCATAATAGTAAGTATTCTACAATTCACAAAGATTGTGTATAATATAATTTAGCACGCAGGCGAAGCCAAAAATGGAAGCTAGTCCTTATAATTATTCCTTGAATTTGAAAGGTGACCTGTATTATTCCACGAAGCTCAGGACTATAAATACTTACATTATTAATGATACAGTCTTAGCTACACTATTAGCGTAATCACATACACTTAGTCCCAACGTTTAATCTTGTAATTCTCTGATTAGAAACATGGCAACACAATCCGTCCCATGAATAAGTAGAATATCCTATTATCATAGGTGTGTAAATCACATTAGCATAATTGAGAAGCTAAGACGTGATTGGTGTAACACTTTCACGTGTTACTTTCTTTTATTTACTTAAAATATTATAGTGCGAATGGTAACATAATAAGTACCTACATTTTTGGTGTAGGAATACGAAGATTTATATCGCCTCTGTGGTCTAGCGGTCCGGGTGTTGGACTTGACTGCATGAGGTCCCGGGTTCGAATCCTGGGTCGGCCAACAAAAAAAGGAAATTGGATTTTTCCAATTTCCTAATTTAAAAAAATGTTGGTCGGGATTGGAAATGTGCCCGGTTGGCGATAGGCTTGCCACCTATCACATTGCGGGACTTAGTGTCTTCGGCTAGTCGTGGGTGCCTTGGTTGTACCTCTGCCTACCTTTTCGGGGATATGGGCGTGAAGATACTTTTTTTTTTATAGAAAATGGACAGCCAAGTGGGTCATGCGATGGTAAGTTTTTTTAGGACATTGAAAGGCAAACAAGCAGACGAATTTCCTGATGGTAAGAAATTTACCCCGCCTAGAGACACCAGAGGTGGTATTGGTGCGTTGCCAAACTTAGGCCGGGATGTAAGACCTCGAGCAAAAGCAAGTTTACTGGCTACCATATCCTTCGAACCGGAACACGTCAAGCGTTGACTTTATGGCGGCAGGAATAAGTAAGGCGTTGGTACCCATCCGGGCGAATCGGTGCGAGACTCTACCACCTAGTCAGATGTCACGGTGCTAGTGACGGTAAGCCTATCCTCGCCTTTTACCAGCTGCCTGGCAGGAAGGCAGATGGTCTATTCGGCAAAAGAACCCGGACTAACACGGGGAAAATTGTTTGAGGAAATACCAATCACATTCTTTCACTAACAGAAACTTACTTAATTTAGGAATAATATATTTAGTATTATTGACCGCCTCGTTGGTCGAGTGGCTAGCGTACACGCCTAACTGCACAGTTGGTCCGCGAAGCTCGGGTTCGATTCCTGACGGAGGCAGGCATTTGTGTGATGAACATTTAGATGTCTGCATTTCCGGGTCTGGGTGTGTATTAAATTTATTCTGGTATCTATTTAAGTATTTCTATATATTAATGTCGTCGACTAACACCTATAACACAAGCATATAATTTGCTTACTTTAGGGTTAGATTCAATTTGTGTATATTGTCCAGAGATATTTATTGATTTATTATTATAAGTAGTGTATCTATGACATACATGGATTTGAAAGTCTGTTTGTTTGACCTTCTTTTAAGCTGCAATGTGGCGATGTTAAAGTATAGTTAACTTTTGTGGATATATATTGTGGCCCATCGACAAGTGACCGCCCAAAATTTTCTAAATATTCATGAAAAATGATCGAAAATAAATTAAAAAAGCGGGGGCTTAAAAATATTAGTATATCAGTTAAACCAGACATTAGTAAATATAACTAACTCATGAGCTTTTGGAAATAATAAACAGAATCAGAATCGAGCTAAAAACATAGAATATACGGTAAAAGTGTAAAGCTAGGCCTTTAGTAGTTTTATTACTTAAAAATTAAAAACTAATTAACACGAAAAATATTAAAGATCAAATATTATTTTCGAAGTTTATTTTCCCCATTTGAAGTTCATTTTCGATAATTTTTCATTAATATTCCGAAAATTTCGAGCGATCATTTGTCGTTGGGCGATGTTATATTTATAAAGTACTAGCTGTTCCGGCGCACTTCGTTCCACCCGTTCAGTATGGGAAACAATAAAAAAACCTTCACCTGAATATAACTAACACAAGAACAAAAAGAATTAGCCAAATCGGTTCAGTCGTTCGGAAGTTATGCACTTACCAACACATTTAGCAATTCATTTTTATATTATAGATTAGTAGGTTTATATTAAAGTATACGAGTTTCTGCGCGGAAATTAACATAAACTGGTCGTCACCCGTTGGTCGAAATACGACCATTATAAATTTTAATATCTTACTGATAAGAACGCCATCTCCATTTCTCAAGACCTTTGTTTCCGAACTGTATGGTGCGCCATCTGTGATTTTTTATCGTTATCATCAATATATTTGTTTGTGTGTGTCAATGAATGGTAGTGTGGGTAATGTTATACTTATTGATTTAATGTACTTTATAAGCATTATTATTGAAAAACATTAGCGTTCTGCACTTCTCCTAGGAGTACAAATACACTATAAGTGTGCGAAATTTTATACTCCTGCTTCCGCGCAATTTTCGTAAAAAGGGGTCTAAAGTTTCTGTTTCACGTATTAATATTTAAATGTTTGGGCGTAGCCATGGAAAATATCTAGTGTATAAGCAATGCCTAGTACAGAATAATACATTTTCATCAATATTTAACAACACGGTGACAGGTGATATAAAATTCGTATGTAAATTGTGAAACCTCTGAAGTAAATACTTAATGAAGAAAGAATATTTAAAAAGAATTTTTATTTACACCCTACACTACTTTGTCACTGCGACGTAAAGAGTATGTTATTGCTAGGAAGCGTCCGAAAGTTTCAGTTTTATTTCGATTTCGGTCAGTTTTGGCCATGAACTCTAATTTTAGCTTTAGTTTCGGTTTCTGTGCTTCGGACTTGCATAATGGGCCTAACATCCCGACAGGACAGCGATGCACCTGTAACTTCTATGGTGTCTACAGGCCGCAGCTGTTTCTTACCATCAGTGACTGACCAGTCATATAAAGTTAAAATAAATACACCAATATGTAGGTATACTTAGCTAAAGTTAAAATAAATACACCAATATGTAGGTATAGCTAAAATCCATCTCGATAGTGTAAGTTTTCAAAGAAAAATCTGAATAAATATACCGATTTCGCATTGAAATTGGTCCAAGCGTTCAAGATATAAGATAAACAAACACACACCCACACACATCAAATTTCGTATTGTATTAATTTGATGACATGCCAACAGCAGCATCACCAAGCGGGTCCAATTGATTAGATCAGAGGTTCCCAAACTTATTTCATGTGACGCCCACTTTGAAAATCAGTTGTTTTGTAGCGCCCCCCCCCCTCGTTTTTTTGTCAATAACCTCAATAACATGTTTGTTGCGCCTAGTTTAAAAAAAAACATTTTTTTCAAGATTTATACCGCCCCCCTCTAGGCTTCCAGCGCCCACAAGGGGGCGTTATCGCCCACTTTGAGAAAGGCTGGATTAGATAAACAATCCAGGAATGCATAGAAAAATACATACAAATTTTCTACCAAATTAATTCAGCTGTTTAGGAGGATTTAGGTGACAAATACGTACAGAATTACATAATTATATTAACGAAGATGAATCATTTTTTGATGTTAACCTAATTTAACTAATTAATGAACAACTTTCACTTTTTCGCATACTCAATTAAAATAATTTGGATAATTATTATAAGTGTTTTATGCAAATATTATTTAACAACTTAATTTAATTAACTGTTCACTTAATTCGTCTTTGTGGTCTGGCGGTCAAGTGTTGGCGTTGATCAGTTCCCGCATTCCGGATTCGATTTCCAACTCACTTTTAAATTATCTTATAAAATATCGTTGACCAGGACTGACTAAATAACTCCATAGTTGGCGATAGGCTTCCTACTTATTACCTTCGAATTACAATCGTCAATGCTCTAGCTGTACCTCTGCCTAATCCCTCGAGGATATGGGAGTGAAGATATAAGTGTTTATTAAATGTATTCTGGTATATATTTAAGTATTTCTGTGTAATAGTATCGTTGACTAACACCCATAACACAAACATATAATTTACTCAGTCTGGGGATAGATTCAATTTGTGTAACTTATCCAGGGATGTTTATTTAATTTAATATTAACTCCACTAGGATACTTTTATGAAACATAACTTTTTAATTAGTGCCATAATCAAAGTGTTTTGAGTTCATGTGTTCCGGTCTGAAGGGGAAAGGTTATTAAACATTTTGTCTGAGTACTAAACTTTAGTGACACTATCTCTCTCTCTAAAGTTTATTAGTAGTTTGTTGAAATTGTTAGTGACGTCACAGTTCACTGATCAACTTAATTTTAAACAAATTTAAAACACAACTTAATTCTAGTATATTCAACTGTATACTGTTGATATTTATATATTTAAACTGATATTCATAAATGTAATAGACCATTTCAATACTTGCAATATTATGATCATGATAATATTGACCAATGTTATACGCTCCTGTGGCAGCTTGACTGCAATTTTATAAAATGAAACTGTTAAAGACGTCACGTCGTTCTCATTGAAACTGCCACAATTAACTTAACGTCACAGTGACGTCAAGTTGTTAGTGACGTCACAGTTCACTGTGACAGTTTGACTGCACTTTTATAAAATTAAATTGTTAGTTACGTTACAGTTCATGATGGCCATTTTACTGGTCTTTATTTTATGAAATTAGATTGATAGTGTCGTCACAGTTCATTGTAGCAGCTTGACTGCCCTTTGATAAAATGAAATTGTTAGTGACGTCACAGTTAATTGTAGCAGTTTCACTGTATTATATTTAATGAAATTAAGTTCTAAGTGACGTTACAGTTTACTGTGACAGTTTGACTACACTTTTATGAAACTATATTGTTAGTGATGTCATAGCTCGTTGTGGCAATTAGACTGCACTTATTTTAGGAAATTAAGTCATTAGTGATGTCACTGTTCATAGTGACAGTTTCATCGCACTTTAGCAGGATTTTTTCTAATTATTAAACAAAACCAGATCCGAAAGCAGCATGACTCCTTTATAATTTCATTATAACTTAACTGTTTATAAGTTAATGAATGTAGTTACATGTTTTTCTTTGTATACTAACTTCAATTAAAACAAAGTTAAACACCGAGACAATTTCTTATTCCATAAACATATATTAACATATTTTACTCACAAAACACATATTTTTATGTTTATTTGAAGGTAATTTAGGCAACGCTGTTTTAAATTAATGTTAAGTTAATTATGTAATATAATAATGTATAGGATTCCGTAGATGATTTACGTAAATCAGACTGATATAATTGTTGTTGTCTAATAATAATTAAAGCGTAGAAGAACTACCTACAATAAACCGACTTCGATTCCAACATGTCGTTTAAATACACAAAAAATAAGTATTTTTTACACTGGGATCCTATCATTTGGTGTAAACTTTGTGGCAGAAGGATTTAAAGTACGATCGTATAAATAACAATGATTTTTCAAATCTGTTCAGGAGCGATGGAAAAATTTATAATCTTATATATAAATTAATATTATAAATGCGAAAGTTTGTAAGTATGTATGTATGGATGTTTGTTACTCTTTCACGCTCGAATGGCTGAACGGATTTGTCTGAAATTTGGAAGACATATAGATTGTGACCTGGATTAACATATAGGCTATTTTTAATCCCGATCGCACACCGTGTTTCTGTGAAAACGCGGGCGAAGCTGCAGGTAGCAGCTAGTATAAAATAAGGGTCGAAAATCTATCGTCCTTCTATAATAGTCGGTTAAAATATAGATTTTTAGAGTTTGTGAATGTGAGATCTACTTATATATCAATACGTGATGCCAAAACTTTGAACTCCTTTTTACGAAAATTGCGCTGAACAGATTTATTTGATTAAGGGTTAATACTGTATTGTTAAAAGTACGAGTATGTTCTAAAATAACCCTTCATTTTACTGTTTTAAGTAAACGCAAAAAACGGTTATTGTGAGTTATTCTTTAAAGATAGACATATACCACCGCTTACTTTTTTTGAGATCTATCGAAGAGGAAAAATCCCACCATACATTGTTTTGTTAAAACTCGAACATTAAAAGGTTTTGGCAGCGTTTTTTGAGGAAAGATCCCGATCGGCTTATTTTTTTGCCGACATATTGAACTAATATCTTTATAATATCGTTGGTTTGTACAAAACATAAACTTACTACCTATACACTAAAACCTTCCTCAAGAATTGTTCTATCTATTGTTGAAAACCGAATGAAAATCCGTTCAGTACTTTTCGAGTAAATCGCGAAGAGACAAACAGAGAGACAGACTTTGTTTTATAATATGTATTGATGTGTAGGAAAAGTGCAGAACGCCAATATTTTTCAATAATAATTCTTATAAAGTACATTAAATCAATAAACAAAACATTACACACACTACCATGCATTTGACGCACACAAACAAATATATAGATGATAACGATAAAAGATCACAGATGGCGCACTAAAAAGTTTGGAAACAAAGTAGTTGGTCTTGAGAAATGAAGATGGTGTTCTTATCAACAAGATAATAAAATTTATTATGGTCGAATTTCGACCAACGGGCGATCACTACTTTAAATAAAAGTGTAAAGTTTGGAAAAAATAGACCTAAATGCAAACGAATAGAATTTAAGTTATTGCTTCATAACATAAAATTCAAGGTCCAGTCTGGGGTCTGAGTCTGTCAGTTATTTTGTTCGTGTGTGGAATTTCTTGATTCTTTTGTGACACATATGACCTTCAGAAACGTATGGAATGTTTTATCATACTTACAACTACACTCTCAGCTTTATTCAAGGGACATAATACATTATAACTTATATGATATCCCTTACTTGACTCATTTTGTTGAAACCTAATTTAGATTTTAGAATAAGAAAAAGCTTAGATCCCGGGTTCGATCCTCGGGTCAAGCAACAAATAAAAAAAGGGTACGTATTTTTAAATTTTCTAGTATAAACAACGTTGGGATTGGATATGAGCTTGGTTGGCGAGAAGCCTGCCTATCATATTGTGGGACTTAGTGGCTTTGTCTAATACCTAGTACGTGACATGTTTGAGCCCCTGCCTACCTCTTCAGGAATATGGGCGTGATGATAATATAGAACGTATAATCGATTTTTGTGTCGAATCTATACAATTTTAGAATCTACAACCGGTTCGTAAAAAAAGATCCGGCGCAAACTCGGATGTGCCTGCCTCTTATTACCAAAACGTCCATATCTCCGAATGCCTAGGCAGAGTTACAACTAGGGCACCCACGACTGCCGGAGCCACTAACTCCTACAATATGACAGTTGGCAAAAATATCGCTAACCAGGCACATAATTAATCCCGGGCAGAAAATTGAATAAACACTATTTCTTTTCCTGTTTTTGTTTCCTTTGTAAATTTCTTTACATTTTACTTCACCTAAAACATTACTATTTTTAATTACAATAGGTAATTGATAGCCCAATTCAAGGAGTCATTTCAAACACTTTAGACGGAAGTTCTGAAATCATAAACTGCGCCCTCAGACCAATAAAATACTTTTTTAGACTAGAGACTGCATCGATGTCAGTGATACATTGAGAACCCGACCAAAATTGGTGCAGCAGTTCTCTCTTGCAAAGTATATTCTGATTATAACAATAACATAGATCGTTGTCCCCTAATACGCACAAACAACAGGTACATCAAAATAATTATAGTATAGATGTTATTACATAAAGTCCAAACTGCGTGTTTGATGACAAATCCAATTACATAACTCAAATCGTTGCTCGCTACATAACAAAAGTTGTCTGATTCTGTATGGTTAAAACTAGAAAGCAACTAGACTGGATGTGTTTTCGAAACAACGCAACGGTAAACAATTCGTTGATATATTTATTGAACTTGTTTAAGATATGTTTTTAATAGGACAATTAATGAGCAAGCACTTTATCGTAAGAGTTTAATATCTAAGCCAGAGGTTCCCAAACTTATTTCATGTAACGCCCACTTTGAAAATCAGTTGTTTTGTAGCGCCCCCCCCTCGTTTTTTTCTTGTCAATAACCTCAATAACATATTTGTTGCGCCTAGTTTAAAAAAAACATTTTTTTCAAGATTTATACCGCCCCCCTCTAGGCTTCCAGCGCCCACAAGGGGGCGTTATCGCCCACTTTGGGAAAGGCTTATCTAAGCAAACATTTTTTCAGTAATATTATTAACAATTATATTATTTTAGCAACAAATAATGTTCACTTCCATATCTCCTATTAAAAGGCCTATCAAATAAAGCCATATAAAGCGTAGTCTAATTAGACTTGACTAATTAATTATTTTCACCTTAACACCGAGACAGGTTTATGAATAAAAATAGCTAGCGGACATAGCCGCGGGACATAGCTATCATAAAAAGTAATACGATAAATGGAAACGTATTCTAATTATATCTTCGAAAATATAATATGATCCATAATCGTTCAGTCCGAGTGATTACTTTCTCCTTGACGCATGCGACATACCGCACGAGTGAAACGACACGAGAGAGTCCACGGTCGTTTTACAGAACCTAAGGCTGATTACACACTCACACGGGAACCGTATGGGCGAAACCTGAGAGAAGAAACGGGATACACGTGATTTGTTTACAACAGATAGCGAACACTATTGATAGACGTGCCAAATCTCTACATAGTATAAAACAAAGTCGCTTCCTCTGTCCCTATGTCCCTTTGTATGCTTTAATATTTAAAATTACGCAACGGAATTGGTGCGGTTTTTTAAATAGATAAAGTGATTTAAGAGGAAGGCTTATATATATTTTATACCCGAGCGAATCCGGGGCTGGTCGCTAGTAGTTTTATAAAAAGTTTTCGTGGTGGTTTCAAAAATCTCTATTAACTTTACAATCCACTTTCAATACTTACTCACTTAATTTAATTTTTTTTAAGTGTAAATCAGTGTAAAGTTTAGCTTAGAAATATTTTAAAATTTGCATATTCCACAGAGTATTACAAAAGAAATAATTAAAAATATTGGAGACAAGGAACTCTTAATTTACTTCAGCGTCAGTTGGAGTAACAAAAAGTCGTCGCACTAAACCGATTTCAACAGGTCACGGTAATTTTTTTTTTGAATGACTAATTTGTTGCCAATCTTACGATTTTTTACAACTTCACCGAACTTTGTGGGCCGAGCAGAGTGCTCAGCCCGAGACATCATTATTTAGATGGATTGGGCTGTTACCTACAACGCCAGCACCAAGGGCTGTCTCCCGGGAGACCGTAGCTCGACTTGGTGCTGCGTTCTGGTTACTGGGTGGACTTGGTGGAGGAGTATTTGTGGCTCGTCGCTCGGCGTTAGGCGCCCCACGCAAGAGAGGTCTTCGTCGCCGAGACCGGCGGCGACGGTGTAGTGTTATCACGGTAATTTAATGAACAAGACCGTGGTATAGTCAAAGACAATACTTAATAGAGAGATACTAGACATTTGTCAAATGTGACTCCTTTCCGTCAATGTAGCCATACATTGCAATGCCAGCAAAGTACACAGTTACTTTTCAAAATACTTAACATAAAAAAGTTCTTTATAAAACATGCTAATCATTCCCCGTGTTCCGGATCCGATGAGTAGAATAGACGATAAGACACTCTGCCAGGCAGCTCGAAAGAGGCAAGCACTGGTGAAATATAGGTAAATACCAACAATACCACTGGGAGTATAGTTATGTGCAGCAACTTGCCCGGGTAGTCCATCCCATTCGACTAGACTTTCACAATATGCCTGTCGCAGGATAAAGACGCACCTGTAACATCTATGGTGTCTTTAGGCTATGATTCATGAGTCGAAGGAGATTTGTGTACGTGTTCGCTGACCTACCACATAAAAAAAATGTCCATAAATGAAAACAATTCGTGTCCTAAAGTAAAATCTGCTTAAATGAGGTTTTTTTTTATTCCAGACGCCTAAACACGTTCTTTGGAAGGAACACATGTTATTCCCTAGACCAACTAGGCGGTTAATAACGTATTATAAAAGTGTCCGAAGATAGTTCATCTCAGTAGTAGAAACCGAGTCACGTCCAGTGGCCAGGACGCTCCTATAATATGTTTCTACAACTTATAGGTTGTGAGAAACGTGGAATAATGCAAGTGGTTGTGGATCGGCCGGTGAAATTTAAATTTTGCGATGCTATGCGTAGTTTTGACTCCTATCGCCTCTGTAGCCTAGCGGTCCGGCGTCGGCGGGCGGCTCTAGAGGTCCCCGGTTCGATCCCCAGGGTGAGACGACAAAAAAAATAGAAAATGCGCTTTTTTAAATTTTGTTATAAAAATAACGTTGCCCGAGATTGGATATGTGCCCAACTTGCCATCTATCATATTGTGGGACTTAGTGTCTTCGGCTAGTCGTGGGTGCCGTGGTTGTGCCTCTGCCTACCTCTTGGATATGGGCGTAAAGATACTTTTTTTTTATGCTAACTTGTGCTATAGAGTTACTCTTGAATCTCGATATCATGGAAATTGTAACCACATTCGTGTCATATTGTATTCTTGAAAATGTAAGTCTTTTTTTATTCATCTAAATGAAAACACTTGGGCCACAGAAAAAACATCACAGTGATGTACCGAAGACTCACTGTGTTACAAAACGCAAGCAAATTTGGAACCTGAAATGACTAAAAGCTAATATTGCGTTGAGCAAAGAAACGCCACTAGTCAACTATAAGGGTCAGGTTCGATCCCGATTAGGCTGACATTTAAACATCTAGATGTCTGCATTTCTGGACCTTGGTGTTTTTATTAAATCTATTCTGGTAGGCTTATTTTGAGGTTAAATTCAATTTGTGTAATTTGCCCAGGGATACTTATTTATTGAAATGTATTTAACCTTGTCATATTCTGAGTCTGGAGGCGTGATGGTAATAATGTATGGGATAGGGACGTGTCTAGTCTTCAACGGCCAATGTTAATAATGCATCTCAATCTAATGGATTTCAAGCAATCTAGATGGCTGCGTATCCGCCGGCCTATCCTATACCTCATTCCCATATTTATCCTGTGCACAGATATATTATTGGCAAGCGATAACATAAAAATGGATCAAAATATCAACCTTGGACAGCGAGTTTTGGATTAGGATTGATTATTAATATTGGCCGCAAGTCAGTCTGGTCACATAATCAAGGTTTATTTAGGGAAAACCGAATGTAATAGGGCAAATAATATTCGACCTAACTAGAGCCCAGTTTAACTGGTGTTATAACCTCTACGAGCCTTGGAATTGTCCTTGGTATTAGGGTAATAACCACCAACTTGTTCTTTACTCTTAATTCTGATCTTTCGAGTGATCCTCATAGATAATAAAATTTTAAAATGTAGGGGAATTGCCTGCCTAGTAGTAGTAACAGCTGCCATGACGCCAGTGCTTGCCGTTGACGTGTTTCGGTTCGGAGGATAAGATAGCTAGTAAACTTACTTTTGCTCGAGGCCAAACATCCCGGCCTCAAGTTGGCAACGCGCCATTATTACCTTTGATGTTTCTAGGCGGCATGAAATTCTTACTATCAGGAAGTGTACACTTGTTTGCCTTAAAATATCATAAAAAATAGAATTATCGTTCTTATTTTAGACTGTAGTTTTTAAAGTATTATTCATACTCCTTTCACCATAGTGCGCAACATTGCAGTTCCTAAATAAAAGAGAAAGACACTCTTATCTCTTTGTATACAGCAAAACTCTTGGGGCGATATTCAAACCTTAGACGCTTACTATTGAAGATGTTCTTCACTGTAACAATCTGTCTTCTTTAGTTGAGCCACTCGACCTTATTCGAGTAAGGCAAGTTTTTCCATTATTTATTTTAAAAACATGTTTTAAGTAGCACGGCCTCTTTGGTTAAAATGTTAGAGAACATGCCTAACAACCTATCATTAAGTATTCGATTTCCGATAGTGGCAGGCTTTGGGTTTTATGTTATTGGATAGCGAATAAATAGGCCACTCTGATAACAATCATTCGAACCAGTAAAGCTTTCTTCAACACTAGCGATTTAGAAATAGCTTCTTTCAATTAATTAATGTAACTCATTACATCTCTGATATTTTTACAGAACTCATTCCCCTCCAGCTCTCTTTTTTCAAGTCAACTACATTTTTAACGGCCACTCTTAGAGACGTTAATTATCCTTTAACTTGCGGCCCGCACCAGGTTCGCACGTGTATAAAAATTATCACTTTATCTATAATAAAACCGCATCAAAATTCGTTGCTTGTTTTTAAAGATTTCAATACAAAATTGTTATTTGTCTCTGGGTACGGGTAAGTACAGTAACGTTTTACTAACGTTTCTACGGAAACCAATCCGTACGTTCGACGAATAACGAGTGCACATTTAGTGCAATAGTGATTTCATTTGTGGTCTGACGGATCCGTTACGAATGCCCGATGCGTTCACTGACCTACACGGATGCAGCTGGGAAAATCACTCCTTGTTACTGGTAACATCGATATGTCTGATACAGTTACCAAATATATATTCACAATTACTTTCTAGATTTACTTTTTATGGACACAACAGCGAAAGCTAATACACCCACTTGTTTAAGAGATCCATGAACTGCCAGACTTTAATTTACAAAAGCTGAAAGTTATTTTAGCGCATAATTAAAAAAACAAAGTATCTCCACGCCTATATCACCGAATAACTAGGCAGAGGCACAACCAGGGCACCCACGACTAGCCGAAGACACTAGAAGTCCCACAATGTGATAGGTGACAAGCCTATCGCCAACCGGACACATATTCAATCTCGAGCAACGTTAATTTTTATTAGAAAATTGAAAATATACATTTTCTACTTTTGTTGTTGCCCGACCAGGGGATCGAACTCGGGACCTCAAGAAGTCAAGTCCGACGTCGCACCGCTAGACCACAGAGGTGCATAATTAATATTTGCATGTATCACTTTACTGTTTCACGTAAATTTAATATAGTATTACTTTTTTTTTAATATATTATAATAACAAAAAGTAGTATATATTGTTTGGGTCGGGCAATAACAAGAAAATTGGATTTTTTCAATTTTTTAATAAAAAAAATGTTGCTCGGGATAGGATATGTGCCCGGTTGGCGATAGGCTTGCCACCTATCACATTGTGGGACTTAGTATCTTCGGCTAGTCGTGTGTACCCTGGTTGTGTCTCTGCCTACTTCTTCGGGGATATGGGCGTGAAAATACTTTTATTGTTTTTTAATAACAATTAACACAATACTTGGTATTCAAGTGTCATAAGCAAACTAAGTATTTAGAAAATACTTGTCAGATGTTCTCAATAACAATGATATAATGAAGAAATATTGGATTAATATGAATATGTTTACGATGAAGTTTTATCTAATGGTAACTTAATTAAACTTTTTCTCAGTATTTGCTCTTATGTCTCAATAAAGGTAGAAATTATTGCTATACCAAGATATTCCAAAACGTATGTATAATTATGCTAATGAGTATTTTTTTACATGTAACAATAAAGGAAATAAATATGTAGGTATGTTACAGTAATAGAAATACAAAACCTTAAAACTTTCTTATTTTTAACTGCACGTTTGTGTGACAATCGTTTTGGTTCATAAAGAACTTGAATTCAATACACGTTGAATAAGTAATTTTGGTAAACTAAAGCAGCGGTCGGCAAACCGCGCCCCGCGGGCCGCATGCGGCCCGCCGACGTCTTACTTGCGGCCCGTGAATGTCTTGAAAATAAGTTATAAATAACAAAATAAATTCATGAACGTTACGTGCTTGACGATAATATGCGGTTTATAGTGTAGATTTAGCCTTAAGAACGCGCTTCTC
>NJDC01007793.1:0-11798 GCA_002245475.1 Calephelis virginiensis | reverse complement strand
ACTAACAAATGACGGTAGATTTTAAAAAGATGTCATAGCTCCATGTTGGTTAGGCCTCGAACTTTTGGATCCACCCTCGTATATTCCATACTATTTTTAACGTAGTGATTATATACTCTTTGCTATTTTTGACTAAAATAATTGAATATACCCACTTCACGTCAATTTTGTATAATATATATAAACACGAGAGCAAGTAATTAGGGTAGGTTAAAGAATCCTGAATGTCTCCAAAATAAAAACAAGCAAAGTAAATTGTGTTTGATGAGAATTTTATACGTTTTCAAATGATATATGCAACTCTTTGGTTTCTATCAAGTCCTGGCACAAAACACACTAAAACTAACAAAATCTTATCAATAAGGCTGGAAACACATTATCAGCCACTGTTTACAGATTCTGCTTACAGCCGCAACTGATAAGTGTGCACATACCGTACGCGGTTGCTTACGGCTGACATACACATCCAGCGCGCTATATATCTTTCCGGGGAGTTTGTTTCGCCGTTTCTTCTCCCGACGGGCTAGGTTTGGAAACGATGGTAGTGTACGGTAGATAAGACTAAAAATTAATCTACCTTTAAAATAATTTATAACAAATTATGAAACTTATGTTCATAAATAAATAAAATGTTTATTAAAATGTAAATAAGGGCTGTGACTTAAATGTACATTTTATAGAAATATGTAACTTCTTAAAATTAACTTAATATTTGCACACCACAATGTGGTAGAATATGTTGTATTCTTAAATATCTTTGTAACAACTTTTTATCACACATATTCCGCAAATAAATAATGTTCATTTCATTTCCGATAGTTTGCAAGGTTCAATGTATTTTTATTATATAGACACCCAGTAAGTCGTGGCTGTCAGCCGCGTCCGTCGGCAGCATCCGATAATTTGTTTCCAGCTTTACTCAATTGAGGGACAGTGTAACAAGAGACACAGTATAACATCATAAAAAGCTTCGTCCTGTCTATGGCATCTCTTTACGAGTTTTGACAAACTCATGGAATTGTCCACTGCCTTAATTCGCTGGATTACTCCGCCAGTGTAGACAGTGAATAATACGAGTGGTAATAATATATTATAAATCTGATTATAGTATATATATAGTATCCCACCAAAATCACAAATGTAAAGTCTGTTTTTCCTTGTGAGTCCAATTTGGTAAACAAACACCACTTGATAGAAAAACATCAAAGTTTCACATTAATCTCACGCACTGAACTAAATGTTTTACTAAACTTAGTTACGGTATGTTTAACACTGAATTTCATTAATTTAACACATAAAATTTGCAAAAAAATATTAGAAATTGAAATCTATTTGCACAGATAAGTAACACAATACGAACTTGACATATAGAACTTTAGATTGTCTATGAAATTTGTAGACATGGGCAATGATGAATGCATTTGAATGGTAAATTGAATGATTCTTTTGCAACGACAAACAGTTTTGAAATTAAGATAAATAGCTTGTAATTCTTTTGTAAACAGTTTAGATCTTAAAATGTTGTTTTGTGGAAAGCATTTTTCTGCGAAATGAAGGCTTCCAATCGGTTTTAAGTAATCGACTCCAAGAAATAATTAAAATCATAATCAAAATCAATTAATTTTTATTGACTGAATCTTTTTTCGAGATAAATACCTGAAATGAGAATATTTATAAGAAAATATTTATAATTTTGCAATATATTTGATATTAACTGTTGATTAACAGAAAATAATATAAAAGTATTTAAAAAAAAAAAAATATATCGTCTTCAAGTTTTTGATTCTAAGGAGTAGCCAGGTGTTTTAGATCGTTTGTTGTCATTTGTATGGTAGCCTCGCCTATATATGACGAAAGTTAAAGTGTTAGGATTCTTAAACTCATTTTGTTTTGCGTTTACTTTGTGATTTGTGTTTTTTTTTGTATTTGAATAGTTTTAATAACTAGAAGAACTTCTTTATTTATATTTATTAAATGGTGCTTTAATTATTCATTCGAAATGAGTTTCAAAATGAAAAATAAACGTAGCAAGATGTTTCATAAAAACAAATGTAAACCTATATAATCTGCTTTTTTTTTAAAGTTCGATTATATAAACAATCTGCACATCATAAAAAACCTTGAAGTTTCACGCCAATCATATAAAGTGAATTCAACATGAATGGTTCGAAGCATTCTTCCGCTCTAAGCACAACGTTTAACACTAAAATCTGTTTTGAATTAACCATTTTAACACATTCAATTTTTGTAAGGTTTCGATCAGTTTTTAACTTTTCTATAAACAATGGTGTCACTATTAAGTTTTCAAAGTAAACAATGACGTTTACGAGTTCAAGTCCTATTGTAGTTTGCTAAAACAAAATAATAAAACGCAGATAACGTGTCTTATTCTCCATTATAATTAAATTAGTGCCAACTTTCTTGGTTTTTCGATCAGTTTTTTACTTTCCCATACAAAATGTGAAGTTATTATAGTATTAAGCACGAAAAAACTTTTCGTTATATTTTTGTAATGTGTCATTTACTTATCTTATAAAATAACAACTACAACAACCAGCGCCAACCGGGCACACGTCCAATCACGGGCACCGCCATTTCCATTAGAAAAATCAAAACACACACTTTCCACTTTTTCCCTGTCGCCCGAACCGGGGTTCGAACCCGGGCCTCAAGAAGCTAAGTGCGACGCCAAACGTTCAGACCACAGTAGATCACATTTTAAACGTGTTTTTCATTACCAGTTTTCTCAAAAAAAATTGTGTCATTCACCACTTACATTATTTTCTTACCGAATATAAACTATTCATTATGTTTTGGTAAGAAAGAAAGATAAACAAACACACTTTCCCTTATACAGCGTGGAGAAAACAATACGACATTAAATGAAAATACAGGCAGCAACAGTTCATGGGAATACTTTGTCACTATCAAATAAATCCTGACAACGAATTTTTTTTGAGCAAACTAAATAGCATAAAAATGGTAATGAAATAGAACATCATTTGTAGTTATCAGGTCACTAACCTGTGAGTACTAAGATAGAAGCGGCAACAGCGCGGTGCGAGTAGGTACCTACGTTACCGCTGCGTCGTAATGTTTTGGCGCCATTCATGCTGAACAAAACAATCACACCAAATAAACACAGTTTTCGAGATTTTTTTATGAAATTATTAATAACACTCACTTGGTTAAATCACTTAGTTTCATATTAAATTTTTAGATTTTCAATATGTACGCCATGGACTCGAACACATAAATGACATCGTCTTATAATGTTATTTCTCACTCTTGATAAAAGGTCGCCATTATTGGCCATATTCTATAATTTGTCAAAAGAACTGATTATTCTGTTTTTTAAATCATACAGAATCAACTTCTGTAGAATAAACATCATTTTTAACATATCCCCACAAGAAAAAATCTAATGGCATGAGGTCCGGTGACCTCGCAGGCCATCGCGATGGTCCATGACGGCCAATCCACTGCTGTCCAAACATTTGAGACAAACGCTCTCTGGCAGACACCACTGAATGAGCAGGTGCTCCATCCAATTGGTACCGCATTCGGCTATACACGTCCAACGAGAGCTCGTCCGTGTACTCCGTGACGGGTCCATTTAAAAGCTCTAGAAATTTTTGGGCATTTAAATTACCATCAATAAAAACCGGCCCAATTATGGTATCTCTATGTATGCCAGCCCACACATAAACAGAAAATCGGTACTGGTGCGAAGTCTCCCGAGTTAAACATGGATTGATATCACACCAGTGACAAAGATTTTGTCGATTTCATAAATCATTTCTTGTAAATGTACTTTCGTCAGTCCACATCACATTGTACAGGAAGTCGGGGTTATCTGAATTTTTTCTTAAAATCCAATCACAGAAGGCCTCTCTTACTGGCTTATCCCTGGGTAACAACGCCTGCACTTTTCTATACTTGAAAGGTATCGGTTTCTCACGTTTTAAAACTTGATGAATAATTTAATGATTTACACGAAAATGGCGACCTGCCCTACGCAGGCTATAGATGTTGGGTTGCGTGAAAAATAATTTAAAATTTGTTCATCAAGGTTATGTCTTCGTGGAGGAGCACTATCTGAATGTGGGATTAACGATTGATTCTCCCGTATTCTCTGGACAGCTTGAACAATAGTGCGGCTATTAGTTGGACACATACGGGTGTTTCCATACCTTTCTCTGTAAGTCCGCAGTGCTAAAGCTGCGTTTCCGCGAGATTCCCCATAAATTAAAATCATATCTTTGTACTCCGAAGCTGTATAATTGTAATGAGGCATTATAATAAGTAATAACTCAAACGAGCGTCTAAATTCACACAATTCACATAAAAATGTTACTAAGTACCTATTCTAAATATCGTGTCGTTATCACCATAAAACAAAGCGTCCTATTTAACACAGTTAATACCTTTTTACAAACATAAACAATGCGGCACTTTGCTTTGCGCCGACCGACACTACAAAGGCGGCGAAGTTGAAACGCGTGCGCTTAAGAATTAGCAATAACACTTGCAACGTCACAGGATTCGGTGACACACTGACTCACTGACCTACTTAAATAAATAGGCGCAGGATTCGACAAGAAAGTGAAATAAAAACAAAGGAACCTAGATTGGTCCCTTTCGCACATACTCAATTTTGGATTGTTAGAAACGTGCGTAATTGAAAGAATACATTATTTCCGCAGGTTTTCTACTATTTTGCCGTGCTTTATGACTCTTATGCTACGACATCAAGTTTATTACGCAAAAATTTACATCTGCAAATAAAATGTATGAACTAATTAAAGTGCAAATGTTCTTGTCTCTTAAACAGGTGAGCTGGCAACATGTGATTTATCTTTATCGATGCGGCGCTCCTTAACCTATTTGTGATAGCTTAGTAACAAGTACAGCATGTGGAAAATGTTAAAAATGAAAATTAATTTCCTGTGACCTAACCACTGGATATGTTTGAATGAAATTTTTTAAGCGGACTGGGACCGATATTAGGAACACGAAGTTTAATTTAATGTCGTATTGTCATCTCCACTTTGTATAATATTACTACTACTTACTAAATTACTATGGCCCCATGGCGTTGTTGTTACAAAAGAGTTTTATTATCGTGCAGTAAATATTTTTTGAAGTCTATCAAGTAGTTTTCAGTCTTTTCCCTTCATTTGTTTTATTTTGACAGCCTTTGGAAGCGAGCGTGTCGGTCGGTTTTGCAAAAATGGAAAAAGAACAATATCGTTCGGTGATTAGAGTCTTGTTTTTGAAAGGGAAAACGCGCAGCGAAATCAAAGAGCGCTTGGATGCTGTGTACAGTGACTCTTCTCCTTCGATGGCAACCGTCAAAAATTGGTTCAACGAGTTTGCTCGTGGCCGCACGTCGGTTTTTGATGAGCCACGCCCAAGTGCACCGAAAACGGCTACTACAGAAGAAAACGTAAAAAAAATCCACGGTCACGTGTTGGCAGACCGGCGACTGAAGATTCACGAGATAGCTGAGACTGTAGGCATCACAGATGGGACAGTGCATCATATTCTGCACGAAGAAATAGGTATGAAAAAGTTGTCGGCGCGAAGATCTGTTAATTTGGACAAATTGATTGTAAAATTTATTGTCGAAACCATGTCACCAGTATCAATAGTGGAGGCAGAATCTTTTAGAGCTTTGATTGCAGGTGCTCAGCAACTAACAAAGCCTCCAAAAGTTATAGTGCTAAAAACTAAACTTAGTGATGAGTACAATGAATGTAAGACAAATATTAAGATTGAGTTAAATGCTGTTGAATTTGTGTGCAGTACAGCTGATATTTGGTCTTCCTCTAGAAGAAGTTATTTAGGAGTTACAGTCCACTGGATTGAAAGTACCAACTTTGAGAGAAAAAGTGCTGCTTTTGCTTGCAGAAGATTAAAAGGCGCTCACACATATAATAAAGTTGCAGAGATGATAGCTGATATACATTCAGACCATGACCTTAAATTATCAAAAATTGTGAAAACAGTTACAGATAATGGCTCAAATATGGTTAAGGCTTTTGATGTATTTGGAAATTCGGAAAGAATTCAAAATGAACATATTTTACATGAGTCTGAAGAAGATAATGAAGAACAAGTATCACTTAGTGAAAGTAATGAAGATGATGATTCACTGCTATTACTACAAGCTTTTCCAGATGTTTCATCAGATTTAGAAAATGATTGCATACTACCCGAACATGAACGATGTGCTACACACACTTTACATTTGATTGCCAGTACAGACTTCAAACAAGCTAGATTGAAAAATAACTTGTATAAGAAAATTTATGACGCGGCATTAGGAAAGTGCCAATTTGTGGAATTTATGTTCTAGATCACCAAAAGCGAGTGAAACATATTTGGAGATGACAGGTAAATCACCAACGTCTCCATGCGCAACTCGATGGAACTCGTATTACAATGCTATAAAAGATCTTTTAACTGTACAGAATCATCTTACTGAAACCATGAAAATGTTAAAATTACCTCCGTTGAAAGAAATTGAAATACATTTTTTAAGTGAATATATAAACTGTTCAAGGCCAATAGCAGAAACTATTCAAGGCTTGCAAGGAGAAAAGATACCTATTATGGTTGTCTATTACCAGAGTTAATAAGAATTCAACATATAATCAAAGATCTTAGGTCAGAAAATTTAAAATACTGCATCTGTCTGCTTGATGTCATTCAAGAAAACCTAAATAAATTAAGAAGTTTTTGCAGTTTGAGCCTTCAGCAAATGATGCCATTTTAGCCTCAGTATCACATCCGTTTTTTAAAATGAAGTGGGTACCAAAAAAACGTAAAGAATATGTAAAAGAGCTTGTCTTAACTGAAACACGAAAACTAAATCGATCTGAAAAACAAATTTCGGAGGCTTTGGACATCGTAGTAGGTGATATAAAAAAAAAGTCAAAGGATGAATCTTATTATATGTTTTTAGGAAATTCTGATTCCTCTATTGCAAGTGGTGAAAACACGGGGTCTACTGCTAGCGCTGCTGACTTAGAAACACTGCAATACCTTTATAATAAAGATATAAGCCTAGAGTTTAAATACTTACCCTACAATAAAAAAAAATATTCTTAAAATACAATACCTGTTTGCCGAGCTCTGACCCTGTGGAGCGGCTCTTTTCTTTTGGGGGTATGATCATGAGGCCACATCGAAGGAAAATTACTGATAAGATGTTTGAAGAGCTGGTTTTACTTAAGTCTAACTTAAAATTAAATTAATTATTCTTGTTTTCTAATAATATTCTATAATGAGAGCTATAATAAAAAAAACTCAAATTCAAATGTTGTTTTCTTACAAAAGTATTTGTATTTTTTATCAAGTATTTATAAAATACCTATTTTGTATCTCGTATTTGAAATACCTTTCTCGAAAGTATTTTGTATCTGGTATCTGAAATACTTAATTTAAAAGTATTTTGTATTTTTTATTCCAAATACTTTGTACAGGGTATTTTGTACATCACTGGTGTTCGTAAACTAGGTGAAACCTAACTTTTTTAAATTGGCCAGTTTTCATTACACCAATCATTTTATAGTTATTCAACATACATATATATATATTTTATTCTGATAAAAACTAGCCAAGTAAAATCAAATACATCGAGCATGAGCAACCCAAACGTGGAGGATTATTTATTTACTTTCCCTGTATGACCTTCCGCTGGTTTTTGTCCGGACAATTACTTAGTCACGGCAGAAACTCTACTGGGGTCCGGATTATTCCGGGCTGTCTAACAAGACAAGCTGCGGCAAAGGGTGTCTTACGTAAGTCAGCAGATTGAGACGTTTTGAATATCGTGGAGTTGGACATCATGATTTCCATATAAAACACTACAAACAATCCGACTAGCAGTTTCTAGGTTACACGTAATTATGTATAAATTTAAGTATAACTCAAAAACCATCAGTAGGATGATAAGCTTACATGGGCTCGGAACCGTTAGTTACATTTCGAAAATATAAATATACTCATTTCTTTACTACGTATGATACGTATGCAGAGTTTAGCCCTAACTTATATAGCTATCTCTTGGTTCTACCTATTACGTAAGTCGAGGGTAGAATTATTTACTACAATGTACCAGAACCACGTTGTTTCGTTTTACCAAAGAAAATGGCATAACATTTGCTGATGTAACCAAAAAGTAGGTCACAAACCCGATTTGTTTTAAGCAACTATTGTCAATACGGAAACCAACAGTAACATGATTTGCAAAAGAAAGAATGGACAAATTTTGTAAAAATCTTGAAAAAGTTTATGAAGAAAAAGGGTTCCTGCTACCCGAATTTCGATGTTTTTGAGACAGGTTCTTTTGTTTAAAGCAAATATCCTAAAGTCTTTAGTCGTCAAGGAAAAAAAAACTGGGGCCATGTCATCTGCTAAAAGAGGATCTCACGTAACGATGGTAAGTGGCATATTTATGCCGCTATTGCTGATATTTCCTAGCAAAAATATGAGTAAAATTTTAATGACAGGCGCTCCTGTAGCGCCTTTCATTAATCCTGAAGGATGTACTTGGCCAGCAGACCCTTGCTGGCCAAGTACATCCTTCTGCCTGGATACAAATTTGATGTCGCAGTAGTTCGAACATTTCATCGATTATGTCAAGTCATTTGAAGCGTCGCCAGTTCTACTCTTGTTCGACGGCCACTGCAGTCTCACAAAAAACATTGAACTCGTGAACAAAGACAGACAAAATCATGTGTCTTTGGTTTTGCTAACTCCACATTGCAGTAAAAAGTTACTACAGGGAAAAAATCACATGTGGTTACGCGAAAACAGTAGACCACTTTCTGCCTATGTTATTTCTTTCTGTTATATTTATTTCTGTCTTGTCTGTATGTCTTCATATTCAAAGAGCAAACCCGGAGAACAGTGGATCCAATGCATCAGTTGTAAACTGTGGGCTCACGAAGAATGCACAGAAAGTGGTCTTAGCTATATTTGTCAGAATTGCGACTCTGATTGATCTTTAAATTTGGCTTATCCTTATTGGACTAATGAAAGCCAAAAATTGTTTTCTTTCAAACTTTTTTTTAAATATTATTGTTTAGTTTGCTATGTTTAAAAAACAAACAGTTGATTTTGGTTTAATTTACGTAAATTTTATATCAATGTTAAGTAATTTGTAGTTACTTAGTTTTTTGATGATTGATAATATATATTTTAAATAGTGTGCTTTAAAACATTAAAGGCTGATTAAAAATATCGTTTCAAGTATATAAATATTGAAGACTGATTACTAATGTCAAAGAGTTACTTAATTATTCTTAGATTTAAAATAAACAATTAATAAAACGTGTTGTAATATTATATTTTGTATTATTCGCATGTGTTTCAACTGACCCCATTCACTGTTTCAACCGCCCCTGGTATGAGGACGGTTGCAACAAATCCGATTTATTTTTTAATTTGATCTACTTTTAAAAATAACACACCTGGGACTAAAAACATATTGCCTATTAGTAGATAGAAACATGCTCTTTTATTTAACATATCTTCTTCATCGCTCGGGTTATAAAAAGCAGAACTATGGACGTTATAAGTGAAACTGTTTCAACCGTACCCAGTCTACCCTATCTAAGGAAATCTCTACGAAGTGAAAATATTTTACGACCATTATTTCAACATTTTTTTTCACTTACAAATAAGATAGTAGGTCGAGAAGATTTCGTTACTTAAAAATTGTTTAACCTGTTGAAAAATTAACTTTAAGTTAAATTTCCAACGGGAAAAAATTATTTATAGTGTTCAGAACACACCATGTTTTTTTTTTTTCAAATTAAAAAAGTAATATTCACTACCTTCAATAAATTAATTGATGTTAAAATTGTCGCGCGGACCTGTTTTCAGCGTTAAATTAAAATTATAAATAATGGAGATAGAGTTCCGGGAGGTAGGAGTTTTTTATTGTAAATTTCCTCCTCTTACAGAATCTTTTTTTGAAATTTCTTTGATATTAATATTTTATGAAATTTTGGCAAAAAACGAAATGCCTTTTTTTATATTTACTTGTTTATAACTTTTGCGTTTTTTTATGCGCTAACACACGCTTTTGGCACATTTTTCTAGACGTCACTCCAGATCCATTGAGCTATCGCACATAATTTTAAGAGTAGTATCTCTATTTTGTACCATTTTCAACTTGTCGACTAGACTATATCCCCGCGTCGTCTTGTCACCCTTGGCAACACAAAATAGCCGCTTTTATTAGCTTTGTATACAGATTGACATCTTTGCCTTTGAGTAAAAAGAGTTACAAAAAAAAACTTAACATTACAATGGTATAGCTGGCAGTTGCTAATGATTATAGTAGAACGAAGATGAAAACCTAATTAAAAAGAAAACAAAGAAAAATATTTCACGACTAATCTATACCGTCCAATCTCAAAAAGATGTTAAGTTCAAATCTCGTTTGACTTACGTAGAACGAGCTACTGAAAAGTTCAGCGACATTTTAAACGCAATAATATCAGTGTTGCATTTAGAACACAAAATTCATTAAGTAATATATTATGCAATGGTAAGGACAAAATTGACAAAAAGTTTAAGTCAGGAATATATAAACCACTTTGTTCTGAATGCATCAGTGTATACGTTGTTCAAACTGGTCGCAGTTTGAGTCTCGTTACAAGGAACACATATTGGCTATCAAAACATTCGTCCAAATAAATCGATAGATCTTTAGACACTGGGCATAAGTTGGCAGCAGATCATACTTTCGAATTAATCCATACTTGTAATAAAGGAGTCGCCGTGCGCGCGCGCTAGTATCTGCCCGACCCTCGTGGAGTGCAGTCGAATTCTCCTGATGATGCTTCGGTTACTAAGCGAAACGTACGTTTGAGTTTTTAGTAGTTTTCGACCTATTTCGATTTTCGATCGATCGACTCTTAGTAAAATATTTCAATAAATAATATTTATTCAATTGTTAAATCACTTTAATGTAAACAAATTGTTACAAAATACACAGTTTGAATGTACCAAAGATTACTTAATGCAGGCGTTGCCGTTGATGCAGGCGTTGCCGTTGATGCAGGCGTGGAATTAATATCAAATGTATTTGAAGCCTTCCCAGCCTTCCCAGGAACTCGCATGATATACAAGTGTATCCTGTGATCTCTCTAACGCCGCCTCTTCACAATAGGCCATGATGGCCCGTTATAGAATGTGCGATGATCGCCTCTATGATTGCGCTACCGTCCACACAATCGAGCATTACTCATTTGTGCATTGGCAGCCGTTCGAAACGGACGTCTCGACCTATTTAAATTTTATAATATATAAATTTAGTTATAAAATTGTATGGTAGCTATTTCCAGTAAGGTAATGTTGGAGCTTTTGCATCACTTATTTCCTTCACGCCATGCAGTAGCCTGAATTTAAAAAATATCTAATGATTTTTTTTTTTATTTTTTTTTAAAGTCGGTATTTCTATTTCAATTAAAAATACTTGTGTCAGAGAGCCCCGCTACTGCAGATAATTAAAAAATGATTTTGTCAGAATTGAGCAAACAATTTTATGACTTGCAAAATCATTCTGTTTGATTGATAATTTGTAAAGAAAAAAAATAATATTACTGCACTAGTTAATGCAATGCAGTTTATATTTATGAACCGACCGAACAATATCATGGTGTACAAAATCAGATTACAATTGTGTAGTAATCAGAAGATAGCACTATTTTGTTGCCCATAAAAGGCTGATTTTACCGACCATATTGAATTGAAAACCAAGTTTAGTAAAACTAAGT
>NJDC01007792.1:20564-34177 GCA_002245475.1 Calephelis virginiensis | reverse complement strand
ATGCTATTTGTAACCACCATCATGAAAAATCTGTTTCCAAATCTTTAAATGATCGTACTGTAAAGTTGGTCACATGCAGTTACGATAATTTACGTAGGAGGTGTCGATATTTTTGTCATCAGTCACTTGTTAACTTTTACTGAGATAACTGTTTTAGATGTCATGTTTTCACAACAAGTATATTTATCCTTCAGTCATACGTAAATAACATCATCTTGGTAGCTTATTCCAATGACGATAAATATATTACATTAATATAATGTAATACTTAATAAGTACTCAGATTCATGATCAGATAAGTGATGCATTGATATTTTACTGCATTTATAACCACGCTATAAAAATACTTATATTCAGTATATTTTGGTAAGAGCATATTCTCAACGTTGTAGGAGATTTCATTTTAACTATGTGATATCCGTTATCGCAGTCTCATCGTTAAACACGATCTTTATAATTAGGCTATCGATTGAAATTAAAATTTTTAATAACTTCCAAAAATATATATGTTATGTAGCTGAAAACCATGTCGATTACGACAGCTTTCAAACAAAAGAAGCCGCATCGAAATCGGTATCTTCGTTTAAGTTATGATTCCATAGACCGCGACACACAGATACGTCAAATTTTCTCTGGCGTTAAAAATTATACTTCTATTTATTGAAGACATTCTGATTTGCCCCCTGTCTCCGCTCTTTCTGCATCCTAGTCTTTGACTATCTCTCAAGAGAGCCTAATTTGACTTGCGACAACTCGACGATTAAATTTTAATATTTGAAAAGAGCATTCGTTCGAGACGGCTTTTCAAGCCGATTGCTGTGGGGTGTCGTTGTTTTTACGTCTGGTGTGTTCTTTCAATTGAATTGTTTGGTGTGCGAGGCTCATACTTTGTGTTAAGGGTGTGTTTTTCAAATTTTTATTTGTTAATTATTTGTTTGTATTATGGTTTATTTTTTTATTTATCATCATTTTTCACTTATCTTGACAACCTCATAAATTTACTTATCTAGACATTAATACGTGATGCCAAAACTTTGGACCCCTTTTTACGAAAGTTCCGCGGACGCAGGAGCATACAATTTGGCACACTTATAGTTTATGTGTAGGAGAAGTGCAGAACGCTAATATTTTTTAATGTAATGCTTACAAAGTACATTAAATCAATAAATAAGACATTACCCACACTACCATGCATTTGACACACACAAACAAATATATTGATGATAACGATAAAATATCACAGATGGCGCACTAAAAAGTTTAGAAACAAAGTAGTTGGTCTTGAGAAATGAAGATAGCGTTCTTATCAACAAGATATAAAAATTTAATATGGTCGAATTTCAACCAACGGGTGACCACTAGTTATAATTTATTATTTAATTTAATTTATTAGGTGGAAATCAAAATCAGTAGTCGGATCACGATAAAATTAATATGAGACCACCTCAGAATCATGACCAATTTTTCTAAAAAATAGCCATCGTAATCGGTTGGCTCCTATCGGTCGGTCCCGACATTAGATACTTAAGACTTTATAATCATCATTATATAGTGTTAAGTATCTAATGTTTCATTTTGAGATAAAAAAAAATCTATTTTCCTTGCTTATCGCATCATGCGTGAACGGACAGAATAATTTTGCTAATTATTTTGTTACGTTAGTTATAGACAGAAGAAGAGTCATATGAGAAAAATGGAGTCTGTCAAATGAATATAGAGACTGAAAAAGGCGGCAAATTAAAAAAATCAGAGTATGGCAACTGAGAAAGTAGCATATTATAAGAACAACCAATCGTGATACTTGAAATTGTATATATTGTTTTTCTCTAAATTTGGTAGTGATGCCAAACAATGAATAAAAAAACTTATAAAACGTTTGCAAGTACGTCTTTGTTCGCGTTAGCCAGACTCAATAAAAACTCAATGCTGGTATCAATGTAGAACCTGGCTGGTCAGGTGAAGAAACGATAACATGAACTCCTCGGCAATCACTTTATGTTTTGTATGATTATCATAATAAGAAAAAAACCGTCCAAGTGCTAGTAGGACTCACTAACCCTCAGTTTCCTAAAAAAATTACGTAACTTTAATTTGAGGTTTTTGCCGTTTTTGCTGTATCTATGCTATCAGACGTTTCTTCACGACAAATTTCAATATTTTGAGTTCACAAGAAGTACCCTATAGGTACTTATAGGTTATCTTTTGATTGCGTTAACTTAGAAGTTTGATTTTTTTTGTGACCTGGTCATAGGGACAGTAGACCTGAGAGCTGGAGCTTGACAGACTTAACAGTTACATCTTACGTAATGTAGCCGAGAATCATCTCGATCACGAAAAAATTATTACACCTTTTGTTTTCCGTCGGGGTTTAACAAAAGCACGCATTTTGCGACGAGGGTTAAAAAAGGCTTTACAATTATTTAACAGCTACGATGTCACAACAATCACATATACATACACAAACAAAAAAACTTTGAATACCTCTCGTTTTTATGTGTTTTATGAAAACTGCAAAAATTACAAATTATACCTAATGTCGTTACTTTAAAACTATGATCCCTAAACCACCTCCTTTCTTCCTTCCTTGTCATCAGAATATATACAAGATAACGTCTGTCACTTCAGTTCATATAAAAAAACAACATTCTTAGTTAGGACAGGGCAATGCCTGTCGGGTCAGCTAGTTTGTAATATATTTGGCGAACACTGTTTAAACAATGTACAATGTCATAAAGTAAGCTGTTTCAAAATGTAAAGTTCTTCTTCTTCTTATTTCTTTAGGTATTGGCCTTCACGTTAGTATTTTGCCATTAGTCAAGTAGAAATTTGCATCAAATTGTAAATCAATTTTAATGAGTAATTAGTCATAAGTCGTCAATAAGTCATGTCTGGGTCTTGAGTAAAACGGTGGCTTCGTTACTCAAGCTTGTTTATTGAGATTTGGCGGCAGCGAAGAAATAGACGATACACTAATTTCTTCATGATTACTTGATTTGTGCTCTTTACTGAACAAAATTAATCTAATTCCCACCTAAATTAACAAATTTCACTCAATATAAACACGAAATTCAAAAACTATGAAAAAATTATGACCATCTTCATTCACGATGGCGCCAAAAACTCAAATGTAAAGTTGGAAAAACAAAAATTTACGATTTTTACATTAAATTATTTGGGAGATTGACCTATTAACAGTTACTTGTTCTGAGAATACCTCTAGTATCTGTCGTAAAATATTTATATACATTCTATTACTATCCTTTGATCTTTAATTTTATAACCTCATAAATAAAGATAAAATATTTGTCTGCTTTCGCAATGCATTGTTTAAACTTTATAAATAGCTAGTATTTATCTGCGGCTTTGTCCGAGCTATATTCCAAATGGCGGAACACTCATAAATCTCAATCCGCCCTGTATATAGGGCAAGCTTTGTTACTAAAAACAAAGATTTTTAATTCTGAAAACGCAAAAAAACATTTTAATGTGATAACACAGCGAACGAACATGTCTCGTCCAATAGAAAGAAACTGCTGCGGACAGTAGATACCGTTGTTGTTATAGGTGCGCTGCTTAACTACAGCAGTGGTGTTAGGCCTAATGTAGAATTGACTACACTGCTATCTGAAACACATTCATTATGTCTGCAGGAATAGGAAAGGCGGTGGATCCCCATTCGGGCAAGTTGTAGCATTCAACTACCAGTGAACCAGTTGGCAAAGATGCAATTAACCTATGATTGCCTTTTAAAATTTGATAGCTCAAATGGAAAATAGTCTATTCTATACTTGAGATCCAGACCAACATGAGCAAAATCAGTATTTTATAAGTGATATTTTTTTTCAATGTAATAAATATATTATGTCTAAGAGCATGAAGCATGACTTAACAATTTTTAAAGTCATTTTGAGCCCCCGATGGAAAAATGTGTGTGTTATAAGTTTAACAAGTATGTCTGTGTGTATGGCATCATATCTCTTAAACGAATTGAATGTTTTTTTTTTAGTTTAAAAGCTGAAGTAATAGAAATGTTAGTTATTTGCAGAATAAGTTAGTAACAAGTAAACGAAATAATAGAATTGATAACTTCCTTTATTTTGAAGCCGGTTAAAAGTACAGATTTTTATTGAACTTTTTTTATTATTTCAAGTGTATGTTTTTGATGGGACATATTAAATTAATATAATTAATATGTAATACTGTCTATTGTTATTATTTTAATCCTATTATTTTGTCTGTACATCAGGTCTACTTCTTTAATTTTTTTTTTACGGGTTGGCTGAATAATAATAATAATAAATTTCTTTGATTAGAGATAAGCTTGCCTTTTGTACTTTGTTCTATTTACATCTTGTAATATCTGTTGTAACAAAAAGAAGTAAATAATAATCTGACACCACAAATAAAAAGATCGGATAAGCATAATTTCTTTTTTAATATTTTTTTTCGCCTCTGTGGTCTAGTGGTCCAGTGGTTGGACTTGACTTCATGAGGTAATGGGTTCGATTCCCAGGTCGGGCAATAAAAAGAAAATATGGTTTATGCAATTTTCTAGTAAAAAAATGTTGTTCGTGATGAGATGTGTGCCCGATTTGCGATAGGCTTGACACCTCTCACATTGTGGGACTTAATGTCTTGGGCGTGAAGATAAATAAATCTAACATAAATAAATCTACGTAAAATTATTTAATTTGCAATTTTCCGCTAAAAATTTTTGGATTTCTTATTTAGATTTAAGTATGGATTTCCGCAAATTAACGCCTTCTTCTATCAATTTTCATGAACATAAATGCTTAAAACGTGTTATCCCAGAATTTTTCAGGCATTTCACAATCTTTAAAATTTAATATATATATATATATATATCTTTCATTTGCCTACTTACTATTAAAAAAGCAACCTTCTTCTTTACTTTCAGTCTCATAAAAATCCTTTGATTAACCACAAAACTTTCCATCGCAGATGATCGCCAGCTTAATATTTAGCATGCAATCCGTAACCCGAGCCAGACAGAATAAAATATATCCTGCAGGCGTAAAACAGGTAGCCTCGCCGATCCTTTATTTGTTCTCCACGATTTAATAGTTTTGATACTTGGTTTAGCCGATACTTGAAGATTCTCGCGAGAAATAATAATGAAACCATTTATGTGCGGAATGTTAAGATTATACAAAATCAAATCCATGTTGCTTATAAGAGACGAGCAAAGGCTAAATAAGTCATTTCCAACATGATCACTGGTGGTAATTGCACAACAACTTGCCCCTGTAGGGATCCACTACCTTAGCTATTTCGACACTGCCGTAGAGCAAAGTCAAATGTGACTATACAACATAATTTATATTATACAACTTGTTGAGCAAAAGTAACTTCAGCAATGACTAATCTATTGATACCGGAAAGAAAATGTGAAAGATTCAGGTAATTTCTGAAGTTATTTAATCAAACAAAGTTTTATTTGAATTGCATTTCGGAGTAAAAAGACTCTAAAGTTGCTAGACGTATTTCACATCCATCCTTGTTCTACAACAGTGTCAATTTCTGCCACCATAAAGATATGTCATTTTCCGGTACTAAGGGTAGAGTAGCCGGTAGACTTACATTATAGAGGATAGATAAGTCAGGATAATGACGTAATATCATCCATGGTGTTTATAATTCACGGTTGTCTATCAACATCAAGAAAACCACATGCTTTTTTACTGTTTTATTACATAAAAAAACTTGTAATGTGATCATATTAAAATAAATAATTAAATTAATTACATTTAAAAAAAGATATTATGCTATGTTGCTCTAATGTTGGTCACAGGTCAAGCAAAAGGACCTTTACTGTCTGCAAAAGCGAGCATTTTGTTTAGTCTACAAAATATTATATAGTCTACTTTTCAACTTCGCTTAAAATAATCTGATACTCAATAGCAATATTCACTACCATATTCAATCGTTTCGCAGGTAGTTCCTTACTTACCATCTTTCCGATAAAATGATCAAGAATGTTTGTTTATGGTACATTTCCCCAAAATGTTGCAAACAAGAACATAATGGATGTTTATTGAATTACGGTAATTATTTTAATAGCTTATCCGGCTCATATACTGACGTCATAGGCTAATGATTGAAAGGTTAGTCTAGTTCGCATATCCCCATGTAAAAACTATACTTGTCTATACATACTTTGCTGTATAGCGCTTGGATTGCTGGACTTCATACTCATATTATGCAAATTTATCAACAGCTACCAATTATCCTATAATTGGTTATGGACATGAAATGCCTCTTTTGTATAAATATGTTTTTGCTGTGCAATAAAACTTAATCAATAAATTGTCATACGATGTTGCCAACTTATACCGCCTTTGAAGCAGCAGGGTTGCATAAGAAAGAACCAAATGGGGGTTAATGATACTACTTCTTAGTGGTCTTTTTAACATCCTTGGTGGTTGATGAGTTAGCGCACTCTTTTTACTCCACCAACAAAACCCAAAGGTTCGTTCCTCGACGTGGGCAGTCATTTCTATAATAAACATCTAGATATTTGTATTTCTGTGTCTGGAATGTTTACTACATCAATTTGCTATTTCTACGTGATAGTATCGTTGACTTCCACCCAGCAAACATATTGTATGTAATTTGCTTACTTTAGAATTAGGTTCAATTTGTGTAATATATACAGGAACATTTATTTATATAAAATATACCATGAAAATTCCCAAAAAATTTAGTAATATTTAAATTTTTTAGGTACAAGAATATTTTTATGCATAGAAATAAGATGGTTTTCCCTTGAGTACCTGAATGTAGTAACAAAATTAAAAATCATATCACTGCAAACTGTGCATCATAGGTGAACAGTGTTGATAGCAATACCTTAATTCGTAGAGATTTTTTCAAAAGTTCCTCTGCTGTGCTATCCCCTAAAAGACCCGAAAAAGGTATCGTCAATATGGAACTATGGAGTAATAATATGGCTCCAAAATGAAGCCAAATGTTAGGGTTAACTTAGGTAGGTTGTAGTAGTACAATTAACTTTGCGAAAGCTAATTTTATATGGAAATCTGTAGTTTAAATATTGTCGAAAAAGAAAAAACTCAACTATACCTTACACTTATACCTACTACAACTTTAACGAATGCTTTTATTTGGAAATATATCTTTACCACTGTGACTGACTGCCCTCCTGTGATAACCCGGCAATCTAAACTACTATATTATAATTCCACGAGTGGGTGGTAGGGTCATCACATCTTACTGCTAGAAAATTTATTGATGAACATAAACATTTTTTTTTTGATATTGGAAAGCAAGCAAGCAGACGGATTTTATGATTGTAAGAAATTCGTGCCGCTTAGAGACACCAAAGGTGGTATGGTGCGTTGCCAACCTGAACCCGGGATGTCAGGCCTCGAGCAAAAATACGTTTACCAGCCGTTTACCCTATCCTTCGAAACGGAACACGTCAACGGCAAGCGCTGATGTATAACGGCAGAAATAGGTAAGGCGGTGGTACCAATCCGGGCGGGTCGTTGCGGTTGCGAAACTCTACCACCTAGTCACATGTCACGGTGTTAGTGACGGTGATCCTATGCTCGCTTTTTTACGAACTGCCTGGCTGGGGGGTATATGGTTTATTCTGCAAAGGAGCCCGGACCAACACAAAGTACTCGTAAAATCATTCCTTGCGGCCATCAAAGGTGCGACAATAGTCAAGAATAACAAAACTTTTGTCCGTAATCTTTGGCAATCTTAAGTTACCTACTGTCCCCTACGTGTCCCCAATTCCCAAGAATGATCAAAATCCCTATGTTGGGGAATGCCACCCTTCATTGCGATACACACGGCCCTCGTTAATGACAAACATTTTTATTAATTTTACCTGTTTAATTTTAAGCAGGAAGCCTTATGAAGGCTCTTGAAGGTTAAAGAAAACCATCGCCTTAAACGCTATAGGTTTTACTGGTGGATTGCTATTTTATGACCAGGATTTCAGATCATTCTGAACACTTCACAATAAAAAACACAAAAGCAAAGTCACAAAGTCTCTTAAATTTATTTGTAGAATAAATGCTTTGTTAATGAAAAAAATGTTTAACAAAATTTCCGATGGGCTAGTGACGGGCATCTCTTAAAAATAAAGATCAGCCTTCCTACCAATCAACTGATATTTACGAACATAATTTACTTACTGTTTGTTTATTAATAATTTATTTTTTCTTTATTTTGACAAAGGTCAATTTGTGTGATTTGCTTTTAATGTTAATTTTCAACATTTGATCATTAAAATTAAAGCATTACCCCTGTGAAAGAAAGAAGAAAGAAAGAAAAAATCTGTGATCTAGTCACATCGTCCGGTATTGGGGTTAACTATATCAGGACCCGAGTTCAACCCTTGAGTCAAGCAACTAGAAATGCGATTTTTTCAATTTTCTAATAAAAAACGTAACTACTTTCATGGGTTCTGTGGGTCTCTTCCAATCTTTTCAGTGATAGGTACTGGCGTGAAGTTATATTTTTAATTTTTAGTGTAAAATAGTATCTACCATCATTGGTGTCTACAGACCAAACGTATTTCGAACATTTGGAAAGAGCGTCTACTTGCTTAGACTCCAAACTTTAAAAAATATTTATCAATTTTCAGAGCTTCCCATTCTAATTATCCATGAGTATCACTCTCCTAAGGGTCACGTATGTGTCACACGTCATTTGGGTTGTCGCATTTCGTCGCGAAGGGGACAAAGGGAACCATTGACCCCTGGCATTTGCCAAGTGGCCATTATTTTTTCCTTCCCATAAAGGTTATGGTAATGTTTTCCGAATGGGGTTATACGAAACAGATGTTATCGTGTTAACATGGCTTTTATCACGTTTTACTCCTTAGTTTTATAAGTTGGGAAAACGGAAAATTTACTCAATCTTTTCATAATTTCAATTATAATAGATTAAAAAACTGAGTTTGGTTTGTATTTCCTAGCAAGCATTTTAAGTAATAGACATAGTTGTAAGTAAGTAATAGATGTCTATAGTTTTTAAAGTGTAGAAAGTCTACACGTATATACCCAAGACGTTAATGGTAACCGATGACAGGGATGCTATACTTTTATGTGAATAAATTTGAAATTTGAAAAATCGTGGACAGAAACACTACTTTCGCGCTTTTGTCATATTTAGTCGCATTTTTTCAATTTCACCCAGTACATCTTGTCAACTTTGAGGCCTTATAAAATCCTACTATACTATGCACTCAAGCACATATCGTTGTATATATGTGGATTATGTCATAAAAGTTCCTTGTACACTATGTACTCACACACATATGGTTTTATACTTATATTATGTATTTTTTACAACTTGAAAGGCCATAATATAAGATCCTAATACATATTGCATTCGTATACATACAATTGTATACATTTATATCTTGTCAACATACTAGTATCCTGCGTTCATGGACACACATGTTGTTGTAAATATCTCTCTGAATTTTCCGAGTACCTTTCGCGAAGGTCCACATATCAGAAGGCAGCGTCAAGTTGCCGCAAGTTATTGTACAAACTTATCTCTTGCATAATGGATGTGCCCTGATAGATTTCCGTAAATGATTGATAGAGGCCACTTTTGTGGTCTCGATGATGTAACAGTATTCGGTCCTACAGTATCGTTAGAAAAAAATACAAATGCTATGTATTTCCTTCATGATATTTTTTTATTACCTCTGCGTTCTAACGGTCTGGAATCGGGCTTGACTTCTTGAGTTCCCGGATTTGATCCCTATGTCGGGCAACAAAAAAAATTTAAATGCGTAATTTCAATTTTCTAATAAAACTAACGTTGCCCGGGATTGGTGTGTGCCTGGTTGGCGATAGGCTTGCCACCTATAACGTTGTGGGACTTGGTGTCTTCGGCTAGCTGTGGATACCTTAGTCATGCCTCTGCCTACCTCTTCGAGAATATGATACTACGATAAATGATAAAATTTAAGCGGCGTATTTATTTCCAAATTTAATTTTTATTGAAATACTTGTCTCAATATTATTTATCATTATGATTTCTAATTTTTGCAGATGACCTTTATTTCTTACCATCAGAAATTCGTTTGTTTTCTTACCACTTAAAAAAACAGCATAGTTTACTATGCTGGAGAACTCTTACACTGTTTACTTCTTATCAAAGTCGCCGTATAACAAACTGAACCTTATTCTAATCTAATATGTTATCTTCAAGTCACAGTAACAAACTATCTATTACCGTCTTCTGCCTTAGGCACGTAATAAGTAATAGTACCTACTAAGGTTCTTTAGGTGAGATTTACAATCCCCTAACGTACGATTCCTGACATATTTCATTAGTAAGAAAGTATCTTCACGCAAATATCGCTGACGAGGTAGGCAGAGGCACAACCAAGGCACCCACGACTAGCCGAAGACACTAAGTCTCACTATGTGATAGGTGGCAAGCCTATCGCCAACCGGACTCATATCCAATCCCGAGCAATATTTTTTTTTGTTACAAAATTGGAAAAACCAAATATTCTTTTTTGTTGTCCGACCCGGGATTCGAACCCGGGACCTCATGCTTTCAAGTCCGACAACTGAACCGCTAGACCACAGAGGCGGTGTCTTACCTCGTCGAAAAACCCCACACGGACAACACCCGAGCGATTTGATCATGGAATATCAAACTAGGTCTCCCCGGGTACCTACATCCATCCACATTTGTAAAATGAAAATGTACATTACTTTTAAATAGTGTAACTTTCTGTTAGTAAAATAATATTCATAAACGGGTCACTATTTCTGAAGAAAACAATCAATCCTTATAAACAATGTTAGAAAATTTATCTCGTTATAATATTAGTATGGATTTTCTAAGTATCTATTCCCTTTGTGAGTAATACGAATATTCCCTATCAAAAGTATATATCCATTAAAATAAATCAGTAGTCATGCGATGACGGATCGACGGAGCTTTGTTGTGATAATGTGGCCTCCAACTCTGAGTGAAAACTTATTTAATGTCCATCTCCTATACCTCAGGGAGGCGAACATCACAAATATAAAGTACTGCCGATTTCACTCAATCTTCATATTATAACAGCTTAAATTATTAATCGATTGGCGTGATATTTCAATAACTATCTATATATAAAAGAAAGTCGAGTTTGTTACAACACTTATCGAGATTTGCTGGACCAATTTTCATGGTATTGAATCGTTGGATTTATCTTCGCCCCGAATAGCAGAATACACCTTGAAAACAATAAAAAAAACTATATGAAAGTTTGTTTCGCCGTTTCTTCTCCTGTCTGGCTAGGTTTGGAAACGGTGGTAGTTTTACGGTAGACATCCTGTCTAGATCTAATATAATCTAATCTTAATTTAATTATAGTTTTAAAATGTTTGGTAATAAATAATTAAACCAGTTAATGTCAATAATTAGCTTAAAGTATTAATATAAAAAAGTATCTTCACGCCCATATCCCCAAAAAGGTAGGCAGAGGCACAACCAGGGCACCCACGACTTGCCAAAGACACTAAGTCCTACAATGTGATAGGTGGCAAGCCTATAGCCAACCAGGCACGTATCCAAACCCGAGCAAGATTTTTTTTATTAGAAAATTGGAAAACCCAAATTTGTTTTTGTTGCCCGACCCGGGATTCCACCCCGGGACCTCATGCAACCAAGTCCAACATCTGAACCGCTAGACCACAGAGGCGAGTAACAGTATATGAATTAAATAATATTTTTTTATAAATATTAAAATATTTGCACACCGAAATATGGTAGTATATGTTGATATACTTAAATATTTTTGTAACATCTCATTTACACACATATTTCGCAAATAAATAATTTTCTTTCTTTCTTTCATTCTTTAAAGATGAATCGGTCGTGATAATAAAACTAATTAGGCTGAAAACTGATGGAGAGGTAGCTTAGAACCGAAAGAAGGACATGGGGTACATTTTATCTCTTACATCAGCGAGGAAACTAGGAAAAACGACATTTTATTTTTTCCCATACAAATTGAACAGGCGGAACCACGTTCGCCGGAACAGCTAGTTTCATAATAATATTAAAAATATGGATTGTTTGATATATGTGCTGTTTAGAATTCCAATTTTCCAATGTCACTAAAGCATCATACACACGGTTGCAATCACGCCCTAATCACGTTTTCCACAAAGGTGACCTTAGTGGAAGCTTTGTTTGACACAAATCAAAATTGGGATTAAATCTACGTTCCTCACGGATGCAAATCGATGTTTTAATCTGCGTGGAACCCCTATAGTAGGGGAGCCCAAGAGGGGATTTTTGGACTAACTCAGGCGCGTCAGATTAAGGTATGGGAGATACCCTGTACCATTGTTGAACACCTCCATTATGTATCAAATCTCTACATAGAGACGCGCATGTAGGGTTGTCTGTCTAATTTTTTTTGGCTTGAAAATGTACTCGCGCATGTCAAATTAAAGTACGGCAAGCTTATTGCATGCCAATAAGTCCATGTTTAAATTTTCTGATGATTTGGACAAGACGTACGGGAGTAGGAGTTTCAGAAACTTGCGAAAACCAAGTTATATGTGTTAATCGTCCATTACAGCAATCTGTCTGATTGACATATTTCTGTCATCGGAGACACATTAGGCATATATATTATTAATATCTGATGAGTTCGGCTATGATCAAGTGACTGAAATTGCTATTTTAGCTTCTAGACACTTAACGCACCGCTAAAAAGAAAAACCTCACATGACCTTTTTTACTCTCCACTATTTAATCGACAAAGTGCAATGGGTCCCAATAACCCTGGAGTTACTACACATTTCGCATCGCGGGCTCCCCTACTACTATAATTAGAATTCCATTGGGTATACACTTTTTAAATGATATTCTTACTTTTTTTAATACGATGTTTGCAATTTTTACTACTTATTCTTCTAAGGACGATGTTACAAAACTTTGATGATGTCAGAAGGAAACCCGCTTAATATACGTTTAAAGTAATCATAATAAAAATAACTTTTGATAACATTCCACTAAAAGCTATCCATAAAGTAGCTGAGAACCATCTCGATCATGTCATTCACGCCTAACGCCACCGACTTACCAACTTACTTATTCAGGCTCAATTCCCGGTTGGGGCAGGGATTTGTGTGATTAATATCTAAATGTCTGCATTTCTGTGTCCATAGAGTTACCCATACTTATTACATTTACTCTTGTATCTACATATTTAAATACTCCTATGTATTATTGTAGTAGAATACACTCATTAGAAAAGCACATTTTTGATATTAAGATCAATTTGTGTAATTAGTCCAAAATTATTCGTTACATTTATTAAATTTAAAAAAATATTTATTTATGTCAGAAAGAGCATGAAAGTAGGATAGATTCGGTCGAAATGAGAGCACTACGGAAAATCTGTGGTGTAACGCTCGCTGACCGCATTCTTAACAGTGAGATCCGAGAAAGAGTGGGATTGAAAGAAAGTGTTGGTGATAAAATGCGAAAGGGCATGCACCGCTGGTTCGGTCATGTGGAAAGAATGACAGATGAAAGATTGACAAAGCAGATATACAATGCGAATGTGGATGGATGTAGGTACCCGG
>NJDC01007792.1:0-19051 GCA_002245475.1 Calephelis virginiensis | reverse complement strand
ACAAAGAAAATTGGATTTTTCCAATTTTCTAATAAAAAAATGTTGGTCGGGATTGGAAATGTGCCCGGTTGGCGATAGGCTTGCCACCTATAACATTGTGGGACTTAGTGTCTTCGGCTAGTCGTGGGTGCCTTGGTTGTACCTCTGCCTGCCTCTTCGGGGATATGGGCGTGAAGATACTTAGAAAAGCATATTTTTGATATTAAGATCAATTTGTGTAATTAGTCCAAAAATATTCGTTACATTTATTAAATTTTAAAAATATTTATTTAT
Source organism: Calephelis virginiensis (assembly GCA_002245475.1). Lineage (NCBI taxonomy): Eukaryota > Metazoa > Arthropoda > Insecta > Lepidoptera > Riodinidae > Calephelis > Calephelis virginiensis. The sequence goes on along the minus strand of NJDC01007792.1, from coordinate 18,778 downwards.
GTCAGAAAGAGCATGAAAGTAGGATAGATTCGGTCGAAATGAGAGCACTACGGAAAATCTGTGGTGTAACGCTCGCTGACCGCATTCTTAACAGTGAGATCCGAGAAAGAGTGGGATTGAAAGAAAGTGTCGGTGTTAAAATGAGAAAGGGCATGCTCCGCTGGTTCGGACATGTGGAAAGAATGACAGATGAAAGATTGACAAAGCAGATATACAATGCGAATGTGGATGGATGTAGGTACCCGGGGAGAGCAAGGCTGACATTTCACGATCAGACCAATCGGATATTATCCAAGGATGGTGTCAAGAGTCTCTGAAACTGGCGTGTTTGTATGAAAAGGGTAATGAATGTGAAGGAAGCAAGACAGGTTTGTCAGGATCGTGAGGTCTGGCACTCGATACTCTCTGCCTACCCCGTAAGGGACTTGGCGTAAAAATATGTATGTATGTTTATTAAATGATCAATTCATGTTCAGAAATATAATTATTGTAAACATTTAAAAAATGTGTCAAACATCAAGTCGCTATTTATTGTTTAACGCAATTGTTTATGAGGTAAACATTTCTAGCTGACATTGTAAACATTTTTGTTTTCCACACTCTGAAAAAAATTACATGTAACGGTGAAAAAACAACCTTATCCAAGAAACATCTTTGTAAATTTATATAAGTAATTGTGAAAATATTAACGATGTTGTTAACAATCGTTTCTGTAAACATTTACAACTCACAAAAACGATTGTTAGTAGATAAAGGTACTAATGTCAACAACATTACATACTAATTATGTAAGCTGCAGCCGAAGGATCCAAAAAAAAAACAATTTTTATTAAGTACTTTATTAAGAAAAAATAACAATTATAATAATTATGAAACAATACTGTTCGATGCCGGATACAGAAATTGAATGCCTGCTATAATGTGGGAAAAGGTTGAGTTTCAAACTGCTGACTCGCTTTCTTGCGCAAAACTCGTGTAACTCGGTTGCTAGGCTCTTGGTGCGATGCGCGGTATACACAGTAGGGATGTAACATACTTCTTGTACAATTGTACATACTTTTGTAACTCTGTAAATATTGTTGATTGTTTTCCCTATTTTCATAACCTTTACATGTGAGGAAAACGTTTGTAAGTAAAAGTGCAAATGTTGTGGTACTTCAAAACTTCCTTGTAAACTTTTGTAAATAACGCTGTAAATATTGTTAAATATTTTCCATAATCGTGTTAATACACTTTTACATGGGACGAAAACGTTTGTAAGAAATGTTGTATTTTACAAATCTCGCTGTAAGTTTTTGTAATACTTTAAATTTTGTTAATTGATTTCCAAATTAAATTTAGAAAACTCTTAAAAAAACGTTTGTAAGTAAAAGTGTAGTTCTACAATTGTCCTTGTAATGTTTTGAATATTGTTAAATGTTTTCCACAACCGTCTTAATAATTTTTTACCAAAGACGAAAACGTTTATAAGACGAAAATGTTTACAAAATTCACTGTTAAATCATTTGTAACACTTCGATACATTGTTAATAGGTTTACAAAATCAATCTTGTTCATTTTTACAAAAAAGTTTGTAAGTAAAAGTGAAGTTCTACAATTGTCCCTGTAATGTTTTGTAAGTAAATATTGTTAATTGTTTTCCACAATCGTCTCCGTCCCGTGACTGCTGCACCGATGATGGATGGCATGTCACACGGGGGCACACGACTCTGAGCGGAAAACGGGAAATTAATGTTCACGCCTTCGGTTCGTTAAATCGTTGACATCTTGCAACAGCAAAATTAATCTATCCATGCCTCGTTGGTTGAGGGGTTAGCGTACACGACCGACGTCGCGATTCGACAGGGTTTAGGTTCAATCCCCCTTAAGTACTTAAATGTAATTGAATATTTATATTACTGAATATATGTTAAATATAATTATATCGTTTAATACAGGATATTAATGTCTTTATAATTTTTATGTACTCATTTGATATTCGTAAGGAACCATTTTCCATTAAAATTTATAACATGAAAAGATGATACATATTTTTTACAAGACAGCGACTAGACATTTATCCGACCACATTTTTATAAAATATAAAATATAAAAGCAAGTAAGTATCTTCACGCCACGCCAGGTGCCCACGACTAGCCGAAAACACTAAGTGCCACAATGTGATAGGTGGCAATTTGGCCTATTGCCAACTCGGCACGTATCCAATTATTATTTAATAATTAACGCTATTTTTTTAGAAAGTTGAATAATAGTTAAATTAGTATTAAAAATATAGGTAGTTAACCAAAAAACAACGTATATGTTATCAAAATAGTTTAGTTTTTTATATAAAATTACAAATTATTTAAAGCGATTATAGCCATATGGGCCGCCACACATGACTCTAATAGAATTAATCTGGGTTAAATTTAATCACGAGTTAAACTGTCGAGCTTTGTTAGAAGCTAACTCAAAGTTAAATGTTTAACCCACGAATGCACAAGTCAATACCATAACAAAATAATCCTACATCTGATAACATGTTCCAAAAACAGGAAACTAAACTGCCAGTCCCCTAATAAACGAGCCGAAAACGAGTCAAACAAGGCTTTCTAATCTACAAATGGCACTTGGATTCGATGAAGAAAAATTGACATATGTTAAAAAAGCTAACCACAACACATAAACAGATTCCCGAGTCAATTTCCAAATTGCACGGCGACCATAAAATCATCCCTCCTTAATCCAATCAACCCTACGCTTGTCAACGTTTTGTTTCTTGTGTTATCCAGTCAAGAAGACCTTTCCTCGAACTTTAAATCCATCAGCTTTATATATTCCCCAAGCGATTCAAAAACCAGGGGAGCTCTAAATAAACTGGACATGCAAAGCATAAAGGAACGGCCGCATTGTACACAAGGCAAAAATCAAAAACGCTAGTGAAAAATTCGTACACTGGATTATGATTTTTATAACAATGTTGGAAAGGTGATATTGTTATGGATGGAAAATAAAAATAATCACGCATATGTGATATCAGAGGTTCAAAGCATTGTTTTTAAAAAAAGAATACACAAGAAAATAATCCATTTAGTCACGTGGCGCGCAAATACTTCTGCCGTTAAGGGAATGTGGCACGCGAATGAGATCAAAAAGCATTCGCATTTCGATCCGTATCCTTTTATTTGAAACGGTCAAAGCTAGGGGGTTCGAAATTTAAAATGTACTTAAATTCAATTCGTGTTTCCGTTTCTCGAATGTTTTTCTTTTTAATTTTCATCCGTGTCTATGGCGAGCTTGTTTTTGGCCATTCATAGTTAACATGGGTGATCTTTTGCAAGGGCTCTCTGTGAAATTGGAGCGCAATGTTTTTAGCTTTTTGTAAAATACCCTTCATTTTTAAGCTGTGATACTGCTCAGTGGTTCATTCAATCGTGAGTCGCGTATGTAAAAACCAATTTCATTTGACGTTCACAATTTAAATGTGATTCGCGAATTAAATGTAATTGGGTACTTTTGATTAAAATTTCAATTTTCGAAGGGCGTGATTGCAAACAATCAGCTGTATCCATTTATGATGACACAAAGGTTAATTAAAAAATACTTCAAAGGCGAACCCTCTTCTTATATTTAATAAAACAACTCTTATTGTACATAAATTACATATTTTGTATTTAACATTTTTCTCGTGCTTTAAATATATATTTAATTTTTGAGTGGAAAAAAGCCTTATCGAGAAACAAAGCTTACGGATGCCATGCTCCCTGTGGTTATTTTTTTCTATCTTTTTTTAAATTACGTGTAACAAAAAAGTCTTAATACTAAATAATTCATAAATGCTACTTTTTTGCCAAATCATAAATCATTTTAATTAAAATCATAAACTTTAATATATTACGCGCATCGTTGCTTATATGTCATATTCGCTCATTTCAATTATGTTCATAATCACCCTCTGCGGTCTAGTGGTCCTAGTTGTAAGAATTGACTATTAGAGGTTTCGTGGCCGATTTCCGCAAAACGCAAGCAAAAAAATGTCTTTTTTAAACTTTCTGATAAAAAGAACGTTACCCAGCATTAGATAAGTGCTCAGTTGGCTGTACGTTGCAAATTGTGGAACTATCTTCGGCTAGTCGAGGCGCCCTGTTATGTATCTTGTATTTCTGACTACCTCTTAAGAAGAGACATGAGGCTGAAGACGCTTTTTTTACCACTACATGTCTATACAAATAATTAGGAAAAACAGCGACCATCTTTTCTCTTTTGATATCGCCAAAACTATAGAGACAAGTACCGTCTGACCACAAACAATATTTAGACGCCTGTTTAGCTAAACACTTTTTAAATTGACTGTGACCATATTTTCTCTCGATGGCGCCAAAACCATAGAGACAAGTTCCGCCTTTTCACAAAAACTATTTTAGCTAAACACTTTTTAAATTGACATCCAACGAATAACACGCTACTCGTTGATGACGTGTCAGCTTGTTATTGGTTGACAATCTAATTGTTTATACTGTTTAGTAAAACGCTTATTCAACGAGCGTTTCTTTTGTTTTGTTGTGGCATAGCATATTATAAAATAATGCCTTCCAATATCATAAAAAACCAGAATCGTGACTTCGGCCTCGAATTACTATCCAAACTGAGATATATTAACGCACCAAAATACACGTATCAGAGGTTAGTAGAAATAATGCTACTTTTTTTAATTTTGTATACAATTGTATGATATAAATCCCCGACGGAAAAATAGGAGTGTTACAAGTTTGACATGTCTCTGTGTGTATCTATCTGTGGCATTATACCTTTTGAATTGATGGATTAATTTTCATGCGGACTTAGGTACAAATAAACATATATACATATCTTCACGCCAAGACTCTTACGGGGTAGCCAGAGAGTATCGACTGCCAAACCTCACGATCCTGACAAACCTGTCTGGCTTCCTTCACATTCATTCCCTTTTTCATACAAACACGACGGTTTCAGAGACTCTTGACATGCAGACTTTGTTTTAAAAGCTGACGTGATCCATAGCTAAATTTTATGTAAGTTGTGTCAGATGATATTGAACATTTTAGTGCAATATCTTTTGTTTTGAAACAGATTTACAATTATTTTTTTCTGTAAATCTTTAAACACTTCAATTTCACATTTGAAGTAAAATGCTTAACGAAAGATATCCTTAGGCGCATTTGGTTAATCTACTGGAAACCATTGAAGGCCACTCAAGGAATGTACGCCAGCGGCCCGGAAAATCAGGAAAATTCCAATTGACTCTCATGTCCAAAGGACGTCACATACTAGATTAACCTCGGTCAAGTCACTCACAAGTCACCCAGTTTGTCAGTCCAATTTAAGAAGGAGCAACGTAGAAAAACTATTCGGAATTTTTAGTACCATGAAATTAAAATGTTTTCCAAATAAGTTTGTTCTAATATCCTTTTTTATGCGATAGGTTAGTAAACAAGCTCTCAGCTCTCCTGATGGTAAGATACAACAATGGAATATAGATGTTATTGGTGCATTAGTGGCCATTATTTTAGGCCTATTAGTCAAGTCTGCTGGATACCCTACCCAGCAGGCTGAATCATGACAAAGTCTTGTGATAGCAGGAATAGGTAAAGCGGTGGATCCATCATGTGCTCATCTCTTACGACCTACCTGTCAGAGAGACTTATGTTGTATTTTATACTCAGCAGATTCGGAACAACACGGGGAATATTTAGGACTTTTTGGGCGTCTTAAATTTAGGTTTTTCTTTAGCAAATGCCCTGCGCTTAAGTTAAATTTCTACATATTTCAAACAAAGAAAATATTATTATCATATTAAAATATTATTGTTGACTTATTTATTTTAAGAGGTTTGAATTGCCTCTGTGTACTGAGGTCCGGTATTGGCATTGACTACTTAAGGTTTAGGATTCAATTCCCAAGTCGGACAACTCAAAATGTGTTGCTTTCAAATTTCGATAAAAACAAAGTATTGGCAATAACGTAGCCATCGCCTACGAGAGGATTTTTAGAAATTTCGCCCTAAAAGAGTTAAAATAGGGTATTAACATTTACATGAAACTCTGAAGACGATATGACAAGCAAAGACAATATATAATACTAAAATAAATTAAATGTCCTGCATATTGGTTCCCAATTACAAAATTTTTCTATTTTTATTTTAGTTTAAAATTATATATTTATAACACTACTCATAAATAAAAACAATGTAAATCTATTTCAAATATAAAAGAGCCAAAGTTTATAAGACTATTTTTCACTCGTGGTTTCGCCTGCAGATTAAAATTATGTACTTCTCTTGGAAGAATACACTAAAGATAAAAAATAAAAGATCTGATATATTTCTTTCCTAAACTCGATTTATTTGGTTCAATCTTTCGACGTTAAAACAGGAAATACAAACATTCACATTTATAGTAGTGGTAACAAAGAAGAGGTCATGTAAAAATATAAAAAAATAACACAAAACCTAGACCATTTTTTCATCTAGAAAATATAAATATATAACACGAGCAAAGCATAGCACAACGAATCCCCACAAAACAAACAACAAAGACAGAAAGTTCGTGGTTATTTCGGCACAATATTAGCGAGGATGAAATATTAGATGGGTGAAAGTTTTTCCTCACGAATGCCAGCGTTTGGTAACTTCGGGACATTTGCGGGATACCAAGCGAACGTTTGACAAGGGAAAGAAGTCTTTTATGTATTCATATTTAAATTTCGTTGAGGCTTCTGCATTCGATGCTAAATAACAAAATATTTATATATACAATGTGTCAACACTAAAATACAAACATAGTGTATGCTCAGTTTATTCGCAGTGTGATGTAGAAAGTTGGCAATTAATCTCCTGTATCAATTCAATCAAAACTAAACTGTAAACAATCTGGATAACATTTTTGACAAATGTTTGCTATACAAAATTATATAGGACCTTACAATAAATGAAATATCGGTATTCTTTTATTCTATAATTCCTCGTTTAGGGAACTCTTATCGAGCAAAAACTGTAGCGATAAACATGAAATCGTGATTTTTAAGGTCATAAGTTTAAGATGTAATTATAGTTTTGTATTTTAATGTTACGGATATTTTTTTCTGTTTATTCGTATGCCATTCGCTAAGTTTACAAAAAAAACTTCTTTAAAGCCTCTGAAACCATTAAGTTCATTAAGAAAAAGTATTTTTCATTTTGCATTTTCGTTTTTCGATTGTCTAACTATAAGAAACATACACGTGTTTTTTGTCACAATTACCCAGAGTGAAATGGGAGATAATGCATACTGGCGTCAAGTTAAACTTTGTACATATATTTTAGCGGAATAAAGAATTAAAAATAAATAAGACTTGTTTAAAAGTTTCTTGTACAGAATTAAAAAATATTACCCCATTTCCTTTCCATGTTTTCGTCGAGGCATAATGATTACAAAACACCTGCAAGCCATAACAAAAAAAACCTCTATAAAACAAACAACAAAGACTATCCCCAGAAAATTAATGAATCAATTCATGTTCTACTTAGAGACGTCAATTTTCTTTTAATTAGTCTTTACGCCAATATTTTTAATACAAAATTGTGACATAATGATAGATATTTAAGTTAATTGGCATCTCAGGGTGCAGTTGTAAGAGGATGTTTGTATTGTATTGAAATCGAAATCCTTAACGCGAACACTAAACAAAGGTGAGCAAATTTTAGCTATAAGGCTAGCGGGAAACACGACCTCCTGTTGAGATGAATCCGTAGAACCGAGGTTATTCTAAATCCATATTTCACCCCACTATGCGACGTCACTGTGCAGTTAGACGTATCATTACAAAATAACGTCAAAAGTCTTCAGAATTAAATTCATTTATTGTGATTTCATAAGTTTTATGAAATCACAATAAATGAACGCGACTTCTCACCTATTTATTTATCGTCTATGTTGAATTTAACAAAGAAGCTGGTTAGTTAATTCAGATTTTTTATAAAATTAGCCTAGACAAAGAAAGTCGCCGAGACATTACTGTATTATCTTAATGTTCATGTTTGTGATAACGTTTTGTGTACAATAAAGATATTATTATTATTATTATTATTATAGACGAAAATGGTAAAATATCCATGCATGTAGTAAAAAGCAATTATTTTGAGATTGCAAACATACACTTAAATATAGTAGTAGATAATATAATATATAGAGTATAAAAATGACCCTGTGGTCTAGCGGTTCAGGTGTTGGACTTGACTGCATGAGGTCCCGGGTTCGAATCCAGGTCGGGTAACAAAAAGAAAATTTGGTTTTTCCAAGTTTCTAATTAAAAAAAGTTGCTCGGGATTGGATATGTGCCCGGGCGATTGGCTTGCCACCTATCACATTGTGGGACTTAATGTCTTTGGCTAGTCGTGAGCTCTTCGGGGATATGGGCGTGAAGAGGCTTGCCACCTATCACATTGTGGGACTTAAATGTCTTCGGCTAGTCGTGGGTGCCCTGGTTGTGCCTACCTCTTCGGGGATATGGGCGTGAAGAGACTTTACTATATCAATAAAAAAAACTTGCAATTTTCAAAAAAAATGTTTTTTCATGCCCAAGGTCAGTAAACAAGCAGACGAGCTTTCAGGTGGTGTTCGATAGCCATGGCCTATAGACTATCCTGAGACCTGGATATTAGGCCTATTGTACAAGTCTACTGGCTACTCTCTCCACACCGAAATATGACAGTCATTATGGTGACAGGAATAAGTATGTCGATGCAAGCTTTAGCTTCTTTAAAGTCCCTAGAACAAACATCTCTGCACTAAATCAAAGATTCTTTACTCTAGTAGAATTCGAAGTTGTTGGTCCGGCTCCTTTGCAAAATAGATCATCTGCCTTCCTGCCAGGCAGCTCGTAAAAATCGAGCATAGGCTCACTAGCACCGTGACACTTGACTAGGTGGTAGGGTTTCGCAGCGACTCGCCCGAATTGGTACCACCGCCTTACCTATTCCTGCCGCCATAACGTCATGACGTGTTTCGGTTCGGAGGGTAAGGTAGTCGGTTAACTTACATTTGCTCGAGACCTAACATCCCGGCCTCAGGTTGGCAACGCACCATTACCACCTTTGGTGTCTCTAGGCGGCGTGAATTTCTTAACATCAGGAAATCCGTCTGCTTGTTTGCCTTCCAATATCATAAATAAATAAATAAAATAAATATATTTGTAATCTGTAATTTTGACTATTCATAGTTTGCTTAAAAGGGACGGGGCGTTACTTTTATTTTCAAAAATGTTAAAAGTTAACTGCCGAAACTGAGCAACCGTTGTTAGCAATCTTACTAATCGTACAAAATATTACCATCCGTAATCAAAACAACTCGTTTCTTGAAGATAGGAACCGGGCATTAGTGAATATTTTGCAACAACAGAAGATAGTAAACTATGCTATTCTAAAAAAAAGTCAACAACTAAGTAGAAGTTAGTTTTATAAACTAGCAAAATTTAAATGCTGATGTAATAGATATGGTTACATTATAAGTAGGTTTTGTCGGGGGTTATAAAAAAATATGTTAGTCTTATCTAAACATTGTAGTTGCAACAGGACATACGTACATACATCTAATGACACAAATATAAAATGCACTGTGGGGCTTGAATCCCAGCAGGATAACAAACAGACGGAGCAATTTGGTAAAAAATATTCTATACATGCCCGGTTCCTATATTCAAGAAATGAGACGTTTTTCTACGAACGGTAGTTTTTTAGCACGAATAATAAAATCTAACTACAGTCGTTCGTTATTGCCTGTTAACTCGAAACATTTTGTGTAACTATGAGCAACGCTTCGTCACTTTCAAGCAATCTACCATTGGTTATATTAACGGATTACAGTTCGTTTGTTATAGTATCCGGGCTACAGTGCGCGAAGTAGTTAATGTATTGCCAAAAGCCGAGAAGTAAAGTTCCGATGGAGCAACTGGATAACGACAAAAACGAATATTTATTTTTTGTCTTACCGTTCCGGTGAACTTCGTATCGCTCGACATTGACAGCTAGTAGCTTGACAGCTGACGTTGACAGTTTGTATGTTAAAAAATGAAATACGTACTATTTTTCCCACGTTTCCTGCAATTTTCTCGGTTCTCTCTTCAGAAGTACCTTCTCCTGATAATAACTAACACGTCAAAACAAAATTTAACAAATTGGTCCATTCGTTCAGGTGTGATACGATGACCACGAGAGATGGTGATTCATTTTTACATACAGATGACAAGATTTCAATGAAATACAATAACACCAAATAGTCAAGAAATATTTATTTACCCCTAACACCAAACAAAAACATCCATCTCCCATTTTGACAAGCAAGTTTATTGACACGTGAACTAATCCGTATGTGGCGCTAGCGTCGCGACATCCGGCAATGGCAGCCGCGTCATTTCCGCTTCCGCTGCAGGATATAAACAAACCGAGCGAGTATCACACATCGCGTGAGATAAATCGAGTGGGTGATTCGGAGAGGGTCATTTGTCTGTTATTTGGTGGTTTATTTTATTTTTCCTCGTAGTGTTTTCAGTCGAGTAATTGATTGGAAATCGATTTCATTACTTAATAATTCGATTACTTTAACAACCTGCAAATTAACCAGTTAATTTATGAACAATAATATCAATTAAACATTATTTGAAAATTCAAATCATGATCGCCTCTCTGTGGTCTAGATGTCTGGTGTTGAACTTAATGTCATGATGTCTCGAATTCGGGAATTAATAAGAAAATGTGTTTTTTTTCAATTGTCCAATAAAAATAACGTTGCTCAGGACTAGATATGTCTCCGGTTGGCGATAGGCTTGCCATTTATCACACTTCTGCTAGTCGTGCCTTGTTGTACCTCTGCCTTCGCCTTGCGGGATACGGGCGTGAAGATACATTAAATAATGATTAAGTAATATTATGTAATTATAGTTAGAGATAAACTAATAAGCCGACAATTATTTTGTTAGTTATAAATCGATTATAGACACTATTATTAATATGTTACCAAATTTAACGCTACCTTAACATTTAACTGTGTTTTTTTCTTAACACTGTAGTATAAGTAACAATTTAGTCAAGAAGTTGTATGAACAATTATAAGAATTCAACTAAATTGTAGCGACATATTGGACTCTACCTCTGTAGAAACATAGACTGAAGTACTCCAAGATTTAACTTGACACTATGTTGTAATATTAACTTGTGTTCATCAACATGACGCGGAGAGTATGGTCATGGTATAACCATTATAAATTGTCTTATTATTAAGTATCTTCACGCCCATATCCCCGAAGAGGTAAGCAGAGGCACAACCAGAGTACCCACGACAAGCCGAAGATACTAAGTCCCACAATGTGATAGGTGGCAAGCCTATCGCCAACCGGGCTAATATCCTACCCCGAGCAACATTTTTTTTATTAGAAAATTGAAAAAATCCAATTTTCTTTTTGTTGCCCGACCCGGGATTCGCACCCGGGACCACATGCAGTCAAGTCCAAAAACTGAACCGCTAGACCACAGAGGCGTCTTATTATTACTGAAATATAACTTTCTAGTTATTGCTACTTGACCTGCTTTAAAAGTTATATCCCATTATTATATCTAGTTAAAAGTGGCCTTTTCTATTTTTATGTCAAATGTCATTTAAATCGGTCAAGTCCTTTGATGTGAAAATACAAAATACAAACGTATACAAGTGTAGACGTTTGTATTGTTACATTTTAGTAGAACCGAAAATTATAAACAATCGTGTCAATCGTCCTTGCAATTGCATCATTTTAATTAGCTTTTATATCTTGAGACTTGTAATAGTATGTGACAGATGGAATGTTTCACTTTTGGCTAGTTTCTGCAATAAAGTTTTGTTTCGGATTTGGTTTCGGTTTCGGACAACAATAGCGGAATCTTTCGAACGAGCCGAAACTCCTGTTTGCTTTTATTAATGTTTTTATTTGGTTTATAATGTAGAAACTTAATAAATACTTATAACATTAAATAAAAATGTAAATTGTTACCTCTATTATACATATTTTTTTTTGTTATTTCATTCAACACTACTAGTTCCCTATGTGGTCTAGCATTCCGGTGTTGTACTAGACTTCATGTGGTTACGGGTTTCGTTACCCAGGCCGAGCAACGAGAAAAAAGTGTTTTTTAATTTTTCTAATTAAAACAACCGCGATTGTATATTATATACTCGGTTGGCAATGGGTTTGCCACCTGTCACATTGTGATAGGTACTTAGTATCTTCGGCTAACTGTGGGAGTCCTGGTTGCACCTCTGCATACCTCTTCAGAGATTTGAATATACTTTAGATATCAGCATCAACAGCAATTTGTAACATATTTAGATACGTTTCGGTTTCTGTTTAGCCCGAAATTGAGACCAAGATCGAAAGTTTTGTTGGCCCGGGCTCCTTTGCAGAATAGACCATCTGCCTTCCTGTGCCAGGCAGCTCGTAAAAGGCGAGCATAGGCTTACAGTCACTAACACCGTGACATCTGACTATGTGGTAGAGTCTCGCAGCGACTCGCCCGGATTGGTACGTCCGCCTTACCTATTCCTGTCGCCATAATGTCAGCGCTTGCCGTTGACGTGTTCCGGTTCGGAGGGTAAAGTAGCCGGTAAACTTACTTTAGCTCGAAGCCTAACATCTCGGCCTAGGGTTGGCAACGCACCATTTCCACCTTTGGTGTCTATAGGCGACGTGAATTTCTTACCATCAGGAAATCCGTCTGCTTTTTTGCCTGCCAATACCATAAAATAAAGTTTGGTAGTGAAAAAATCCAACGAAGCTTATTACATTTCACTATGATTGTCTAAATCCTACCTACCTTGTATTCCTGCATCCGTACTCTCAAAATCTCGTTAAGAACAGTGCCATAAGTTACACGAGAACAAGGCATCATCAAGCGAGACTACAAAAATACAGAATAAGTGACCCCTGTCCCCAACCCCGCTCGTTTGTGAGACGAACTAATGAAGTACGTATATTGGCAGGGCGCAACCACCGTGGATTCATAGAACTGGAAGTGTTAGTTAAAAGTAAATAAAAACCACAACTTTAACACCTCTTTGCAGTTCAGGCTTGCTAAATTGAGTTAAAAAACCCGAGACACGTAGAAATCAAATAGTGTTATATTTTCGTGGGATAGCTATTATAGATATACAGTAAGAGAGAAAAAATGGTTGCAGTTTTTCATAATTATTGAATTTCGTGTACATATGGAGCAAAATTGGTCAATTTTAGTGGCGTTTTTTCAACTTTGTTCTGTTAAAGTAAACACGTGTAATTCGTGAAAAAATTGTGTATCATGTGTTTCCTAGTTGCTGTCAAATCTCACTAAATAAGCTTGAATAAGGACTACCGCTATACTCAATACCCCTTTTTTAATGTGTTGAAACCCCCCACCTTCATTGGAAGTGGCGGGTTATGTCAGACTCTTACTGACTAAAACCACACGGTGTCCTTCCCTTCGCTAGATACCGGAGCTGTGGGAACACTTTTGCACACTTCTACTGCTCTCAACTGGGGGACACATATCATCAGATGTGATGCAAGGAGACAAGGCGTGCACCACTTCGGGGTCCTAGTGGCGACAGGCACCCCTGCGCCTGACGCAACTCCATCATGACCGGGTGGACAAGATAGAATAGCACCTATCTATAATCACATCACGTCATACTGAGTCATATTTCGTTACAACTCGGGCAAGCATTGAGGCTTGTGGCGGGAGACAAATTTACACATTTTACACCAGCACAAAGTCGAGGTACGGTCTCCTGGGAGACCGTACCTCTATCTAGAAATTTGTTATCTAGAAAATTGTGTTAGCTTTACCCCGTGTCAGTCCGGGCTCCTTTGCGAAATAGACCTGGTGGGTACCAGACCTCATAAAAAGCGAGAATAGGCTTACCTTCACTAACACCATGATATGTGAATAGATGGTAGAGTTTCGCAGGAGCTCACCCGGATTGGTATCACGACCTTACCTATTCCTGCTGCCATAACGTCATTGCTTATTGTTAAAGTGTTTTGGTTCAAAGGGTAAGGTAGCTGATAAACTTACTTTTGTACGAGGCCTTAGATCTTGGCTTCAAATTGGCAACGCACCATAATCACCTTTGGTGTCTAGAGGCAGCATAAGCTTCTTACCATCAGGAAATTCATCCTTTTGTTTGCCTTCCAAATTTATATAAAAAACATATAATGTTTTTATTTCGTATATAAATTTCTTCTCCAATGCATGCTAATAGACAATATTATTTTTTGCAGAAAGAATATGAAACGTGGAGGTGCTCTGATATTTATTGATAACAAAATAAAATATAAAGAGAGAACTGATTTAGTGCAACTCACCGTTGAAAGTTTCATAGAAATAGCTTCTATTGAAACTAAATAGTTAATTGTTATTATAATATATAAAGCTATTTGTATATATAGACCACCAAATGGGCCATTTGATTCTTTTATCAATACCATGGAACAGGTATTATCAAGGATAGTTCATTCAAGTAAAAATGTTATTGTATGTGGAGATTTCAATGTTAATATTTTAGATACCTCTTCCATAAGCACTAAGTTGATTAACTTGTTTCAATCGTTTAACTTAATAAACCTTTTCAAACAACCTACTAGAATAACAAGTATGTCAGCGACATGTCTAGACAATGTATTTATTAGCAAATTGCCATTTATTAAAGAAATCATAAATTGCCTTGATTCAGACCATTGCGGTCAGTTTGCTAGTTTCGAGATTTGTAGTGAGAAATCTTCAAAGACAAATGTCTCTTTTGTATCAATAACATGTTCTCGTATGGAAAAATTTAAGAATATTGTAAAAAACAGAAGAGCTTTGTTAAACGATTCATGTAACACCAATGAAATGTTTAATTTAGTTTTTAAAGCTATAGACACTGCAGTCAAAAATGTTATGATTTTTATTATAATATACACCTAAATTATAATACACCTAAAACTATGTCTCATAATAACCGTCCAAAATTTACAGAGTGGGCTTCATTAGGAATTATCATAAGTAGAAAGAGACTATATTAACTGTATGACGAAAAATCATACAATTTTGATCCTTTTTTTCAACTGTATGTTAGAAATTACTCTAAAATATTTAAACAAGTATGTCTAGTAGCTAAAAGTAATGCAATGAAAAACAAAATGATTAACTCAAATAACAAAGTGAAAACAACATGGAACATTATTAATATAGAGAAACAGGGAATAAAAATAACAGTAGTCGGGAGATGGAACTAAAAATTTCTGGTAACATAATCAAGGATTATGCCAAAGTAGCTTCAGAATTTCAAGATTTTTTCTCAAACATAAAATTAAAATAGGTATTTTAATCACCGAATCCCTTAACGCGTCTCCTAAACTGGCAGAAGACGTGCTAATAAAAAATGTCCCCGAATGTATTTTTTCATTAAAGTTTAGTTTTACCACCCCAGATGAAATAATAAAAACTTTTCGGGTTTTAAAAAAGAAAAATACGACAGATTTATGGGGTCACTCTATAAAGACGATAGATAATGTAATCAAGGAAATTGCTTTAGATTTATGTACAATATTTAATAGTTGTGTCCTGACTGGAATTTTCCCGGATCTTATGAAAGTCAGCAAAATAATACCCGTCTTTAAATCCGGGTCTACCCCTCCAACTATCGTCCCATCTCCATTCTACCAATGTTTAGTAAAATATTTGAAAGAATACTATTAAATCAATTGTTATTTTTTTTTTGTAAATAACAATCTAAGACATAATAAACAGTTTGGATTCTCTAAGGGTCTATCTACCATTGACGCTGATGTTGCATTAATAAAACAGATATTTGATGCCTGGGAAGAATCACACAATGCTTTGGGTATTTTTTGCGACTTATCCAAAGCATTTGATTGCGTGCATCATGAAATACTTTTTAAAAAAACTTTGTCATTATGGAGTAAGAAGTGAAGCTTTAGCACTGTTAAGTTCATACTTATGCAAAAGAGTACAGAAAGTAGATATCAACGGCAAACTCTCCACGGGATCATATGTAAGAATGGGTGTCCCTCAGGGATCTATCCTTGGGCTATTTTTGTTTCTGGTCTATATCAATGACTTGCCTTTCTTAGTAGAAAAAAGACATAAAATAGTTTTGTTTGCAGATGACACCTCGTTGATTTTTAAAATCCACAGACGAGAGACAAACTTTGATGATGTAAACGTTGCTCTTTCAGATATAGCTCAATGGTTCAATATTAATAACTTATTACTTAACAATAAAAAAACTAAATGTATTAATTTTACCTTACCTAATGTCAAACAGATAGAGACATCACTAAAAATCCAAAACCATGACTTAGTTTTTATTGAATCCACAACATTTTTGGGAATTACTATAGACTCTAAGTTGCAGTGGGGAGCTCACATACAGATGCTAGCAAAAAGACTTAGCTCTGCTGCATATGCTATTAGAAGGATACGCATGATTACAGACATCGACACTGCACGTTTGGTGTACTTCGGTTACTTCCAAAGTGTTATGTCTTATGGAATATTACTATGGGGTAGTGCTGCTGATACTGACATAGTTTTTGTTTTGCAAAAAAGGGCCATTCGCTTCATTTACAACATGAAACCTACGCAATCATTGCGAAATAAATTCAAAGAAATTGGCATCCTTACTTTAAGCTCCCAGTTTATTCTCGAAAACCTCCTATATGTAAAAAAAAACACATCAGTGAATTTAGAAAGAACTGCGACACTCATTGTTACATTACCAGAAACAGAAATAAGCTAGTTTCACCAGTTTCGAGACTTAGCAAAATTAAAAAATCATTTATATGTCAGTGTGTTCGTTTCTATAATAAAATGCTGAAGGATTTTTTAGAGTTACCATATCATAGATTCAAAACAAAACTGAAGCATAAGCTATGTCTGAAAGCCTACTTCACAATACAAGACTTTGTTGATGATAAAAACTTTTAAAAATAATTAACTGTAGTACAAAATTGACCGTTATAATTAACAATGACAACCTATTTTTATCTTTCGGTTATTTATTCTCTTAATTTTGTAAAATTGTTATTGTTAGTATATGTCTTAATTCTATTTCCTTATTGATTTTAATAATAATTGTTTTGTTTTGATTATTTTATATTACCAATTAACTAATTAAGATATTTTAGTGATTGACATATTTACAATATGTAATATACACTTTTATTTGATTTAATTTGTATAATATTGTTTTTGTATAGTTTGCTACTGTAGCGAAATGTGCCACTTACCTTCTACCACCATATTTACCTTTATAAATCCGTACCTTCCATTACTTTAATTACCAACCTAAAATCTTTACCTTTACCTTTACCGTTACCTGGAGGAACAAATAAAACACAAGGATACACTTTATTATCAAGAAGAGGTAAATAAAACGCAGTGACGATCAGCCGCCATTATCCTGAAAAGGACAACCGTTTCTCGTACGAAACCACATCAAGTTTGAAGCACTGGAAGCCTGCCTATCAAGATCACACTGACCGCCCTGAAAAGGACGTGGTTACCAACAAGGGATAGGCATATTGCATATATATTCTGTCGGTAGATGTTAATATTTTTATATTTTTTTATGTTATTGTTTACCATTTTTTATGTGATTTTAAATGTATATAAACAGATGTAGTTTTGTAATAAATTCATTCGCATTCGCATTCGCATTCGCATTCGCATTCGCATTCGCATTCGCATTCGCACTCATTCACAATCACCGATCTCAGAGCTAGCACACTAGTTTCATTATCTTCCGCATCGACCTTCCGTCTGAGCAACTAGTCAAGTAGCAGCATCACGACAACAGCCACACACAACGACGGCTACACTACTATGTAATGATTTGACGTCGACAAGTGTACAAGTGTACCTACGTTGAATAAATATTATTTGATTTTTATTGATTATTGATTAGTAGTAGTTGCAAATCTTGTCTGAGAATATTTTGTATTGACATTGCTGTCTATAAATTCCGCAATCTGTAGTAATCACGGAATAGATAAATTAGAATTGGCAAAATATTGTATAACCCCTAACGGAAAAGCGGTGTTATAATTTTGACGCGCATGTGAGTGTGTGTTTGTATGTGGCATCGTAATTCTTAAACGAAGAGACCAATTCGATGTGGATTTTTCGTTTAAAAACTGACATAATCTAGATTGTTCTTAGCGAGTATCGACCTATATTACCGATATTTTTTTTTAGTTTATGATTATCAAAAATGTCTCTTCTAGTGAATCTAGGGCCACGCAAACTGGACATTGGTTAATTACGTGCGATAGTTGGGAGTCTCACGAGAGAATGATTGCTATGCGGTAACGACGCTCCAATGTTCGCTGTTTCTCGGACCATGAAACCAGCGGGAGGTTTCGACCAAGATTTGTTAGTTCCGAAGCTCAGATGAAGAGCATTTTTTAAGCGAAAGGTCAGGGAACAAGCACGCGGCTCTACTGATAGTAAGAAAAAACAGTAGTCTCTAGATACCATAGATGTCATAGATGCTTCACTGACCTCTGGCCAGAATTTTAGGCCTATAGTGCAAGTCTACCGACTACCCGAGACTCTAACCTGGAACATTACACAGCCATTATTATTTAGATAAGTCGGTGGATCCCTACCTGGGCAAGTTGCTGCACAGCACTCTATTACTAGTGGTAGCATACCTATTGACTTCGATTGCTGAAATGTCAGTTTATCAATAACACAGGAACATTAAAATGCGTTGAC